>BMAO01016589.1:0-34308 GCA_019973975.1 Trichonephila clavata
TTCAAAACAATGTAACTATTCTCGTAAAAGCAAAACGTATTTCCCTGGCAGCGGTGGGATTCGAACCACGCCGCCGAAGAGACTGGTGCCTTAAACCAGCGCCTTAGAACGCTCGGCCACGCGACCGTCGAAAGGCCTCTGGTTCGCTCCTTTACTGCTCACAAATTATTAATTCTTCAAAACAATGTAACTAGTCTCCTAAAAGGAAAACGTATTTCCCTGGCCGCGGTGGGATTCGAACCCACGCCCCCGAAGAGACTGGTGCCTTAAACCAGCGCCTTAGACCGCTCGGCCACGCTACCGTAGAAAGGTTTGTCGTTCGCTGCTTTACTGCTCACAAATTATTAATTCTTTAAAACAATGTAACTTTTCTCCTAAAAGTAAAACGTATTTCCCTTGCAGCGGTGGGATTCGTACCCACGCCCCCGAAGAGACTGGTGCCATAGACCGCTCGGCCACGCTAACGTCGAAAGGTCTCTCGTTCGCTCCTTTACTGTTCACAAATTATTAATTCTTCTAAACAATGTAACTATTCTCCTAAAAGTAAAACGTATTTCCCCGGCAGCAGTGGGATTCGAACCCACGCCCCCGAAGAGACCGCTCGGCCACGCTACCGTCGAAAGGCCTCTCGTTTGCTCCTTTACTGCTCACAAATTTTTAATTCTTCAAAACAATGTAACAATTCTCGTAAAAGAAAAACGTATTTCCCTAGCAGCGGTGGGATTCGAACCCACGCCCCCGAAGAGACTGGTGCCTTAAACCAGCGCCTTAGACCGCTCGGCCACGCTACCGTCAGAAGGCCTCTCGTTCGCTCCTTTACTGCTCACAAATTATTAATTGTTCAAAGCAATGTAAATATTCTCGTAAAATTAAACGTATTTCCCTGGCAGAGGTGGGATTCAAATCCACGCCCCCGAAGAGACTGGTGCCTTAAGCCGGCGCCTTACACCGATTGGCCACGCTACCGTCGAAAGGCCTCTCGTTCTCTCCTTTACTGCTCACAAATTATTAATTCTTCAAAACAATGTAACTATTCTCGTAAAAGCAAAACGTATTTCCCTGGCAGCGGTGGGATTCGAACCCACGCCCCCGAAGAGACTGGTGCCTTAAACCAGCGCCTTAGACCGCTCGGCCACGCTACCGTCGAAAGGCCTCTCGTTCGCTCCTTTAATGGTCATAAATTATTAATTCTTCAAAACAATGTAACTATTCTCGTAAAAGCAAAACGTATTTCCCTGGCAGGGGTGGGATTCGAACCCACGCCTCCGAAGAGACTGGTGCCTTAAACCAGCGCCTTAGACCGCTCGGCCACGCTACCGTTGAAAGGCCTCTCGTTCGCTCCTTTACTGCTCACAAATTCTTAATTCTTCAAAACAATGTAACTATTCTCGTAAAGGAAAAAGGTATTTCCCTAGCAGCGGTGGGATTCGAACCAGCGCCCCCGAAGAGACTGGTGCCTTAAACCAGCGCCATAGACCGCTCGGCCACGCTACCGTCGAAAGGCCTCTCGTTCGCTCCTTTACTGCTCACAAATTATTAATTCTTCAAACAATGTAACTATTCTCCTGAAAGCAAAACGTATTTCCCTGGCAACGATGGATTCGAACCCACACCACCGTAGAAACTGGTACCTTAAGCCAGCGCCTTACACCGCTCGGCCACGCTACCGTCGAAAGGCCTCTGGTTCGCTCCTTTACTGCTCACAAATTATTAATTCTTCAAAACAATGTAACTATTCTCCTAAAAGGAAAACGTATTTCCCTGGCAGCGGTGGGATTCGAACCCACGCCCCCGAAGAGACTGGTGCCTTAAACCAGCGCCTTAGACCGCTCGGCCACGCTACCGTAGAAAGGTCTCTCGTTCGCTCCTTTACTGCTCACAAATTATTAATTCTTCAAAACAATGTAACTATTCTCCTAAAAGCAAAACGTATTTCCCTGGCAGCGGTGGGATTCGAACCCACCCCCCGAAGAGACTGGTGCCATAGACCGCTCGGCCACGCTACCGTCGAAAGGCCTCTCGTTCGCTCCTTTACTGCTCACAAATTATTAATTCTTCAAAACAATGTAACTATTCTCCTAAAAGTAAAACGTATTTCCCTGGCAGCGGTGGGATTCGAACCCACGCCCCCGAAGAGACTGGTGCCATAGACCGTTCGGCCACGCTACCGTCGAAAGGCCTCTCGTTCGCTCCTTTACTGCTCACAAATTATTAATTCTTCAAAACAATAAAACTATTCTCGTAAAAGCAAAACGTATTTCTCTGGCAGCGGTGGGATTCGAACCCACGCCCCCGAAGAGACTGGTGCTTTAAACCAGCGCCTTAGACCGCTCGGCCACGCTACCGTTGAAAGGCCTCTCGTTCGCTCCTTTACTGCTCACAAATTATTAATTCTTCAAAATAATGTAACTATCCTCCTGAAAGGGAAACGTATTTTTTCCCTGGCAGCGGGGGGATTCGAATCCACGCCCCCGAAGAGACTGGTGCCTTAAACCAGCGCCTTAGACCGCTCGGCCACGCTACCGTCGAAAGGTCTCTCATTCGCTCCTTTACTGCTCACAAATTATTAATTCTTCAAAACAATAAACTATTCTCGTAAAAGCAAAACATATTTCCCTGGCAACGGTGGGATTCGAACCCACGCCCCCGAAGAGACTGGTGCCTTAAACCAGCGCCTTAGACCGCTCGGCCACGCTACCGTCGAAAGGTCTCTCGTTCGCTCCTTTACTGCTCACAAATTAATAATTCTTCAAAACAATGTAACTATTCTCCTAAAAGGAAAACGTATTTCCCTGGCAGCGGTGGGATTCGAACCCACGCCCCCAAAGAGACTGGTGCCTGAAACCAGCGCGTTAGACCGCTCGCTCACGCTACCTTCGACAGGCTTCTCGTGCTCTCCTTTACTCCTCTGAAATTCTTTATTCATAAATGCATTGTAACTACTCTCGAAAAAGCAAAACGTATTTCGATCGCAGTTACTAACAGCGGCGTTGCTGTACCCCCGTATTAATGATACGGGCTTCCAAAATAAGTAATTAAAAAATCGTAAAATATTAATGGATCAGAAAAGAGCCCCTAAGGAATTTTTATACAGGGCCACTAATGACTAGCTACGCCTAAATGAAATGAATGAATAGGTGACACTTGGATCACAAATTAATATTACTATGGAGCAAATTTTATCAAAAAGTTAGATTATATTTTTTAAAATTATAAATTTAATACTTTTTTCAATTGTTTTTACAGAAAGTTCTTTTACTTTTTGGTCTACTTTAATTATTTTTTTAAGGTATATTCTTCTAAATATTTGTATGTGGTTCCACGAAAACACTCTCTAGTTCTAAGAATACCATGAAAACACCTTCAAGCTCTAGGGTTTCCGAGAGTTGAAAAAGTTTGAAGTCCACTGCACTATTTCAATGTGCGTATCATTAGTTGCCCACAATGCATCAAATTTATATGAGATTTCTTTCTATGAAGCATAACATACTCAACAATCTGAATGGTCACTGCAATTCATTTTTTTTATTTCAGGATTATCACAAAAGGAAGACTGGTAAACAATGTTTTTCAGATATCCTTACAAGGAGTCCATAGCTGTTATGCCTAGAAATATAGGTGGCCACTTTATATTGGACTTTCTCTCTTCATCCATCTCATGGGGAATTTTTCTCACTTCCAAACCAGTGTGGTGGCGCCTCTTTTTGCGCTGTACATGTGTTGCAAATTTAAATTCGATAGAACAACTACTAACTTACACTTGTTTTTTTAGGTGAAGCCATTTTGAAACGAGGATGTTTCAAAATGGGGCTGTCGTCTTATCTAGTTTGCATTTCATTAAATAGAAGCTTTAGTCTGTTCTTAATCGAGCATAAAAAGAACTGTATGTTAAGGTTTTAAATTAATTTTTGAAAGTGTACTTACTCATTGTTTTCGGACACACAATAATTATGCTCGAATTAAAGTAGTCTTATTACGTAATACCCAAACAAATATGGTTCCATAAGGTTGCAGCCATTATTAGATTATATCACTGGCGTAGCTGGTCCTTAGTGGGCTCTACATAAAAATTTCTTCAGGCTCCTTTTGGGGAACCGTATCATTAATAAGGTGGGAGCAACGCCCCTGTATTACTTGCATGTTGATATGGAGTTATGAAATTAACCCCTTAACTAGTTTGCCCGTACATCGTACGGGCTACCGAAAGCTAGCCACAACCGGTTTGCCCATCCGCTGTATGGGCACTTATCTTTTCTTATTTCCATCTTTAATTTGCATATACGTTTAATTCTTATAATGAGAATGGAGTGCTTTTAAGAGATACACTGTTTGTCCATGGTACTGAAATTCTTCTCATCCGGTACTTTCTTTGTGGTAAAGGAGGGGATTTTTCTTTGAAGGCAGAAATTTAGATTCCTGAAAATATTTGATAAAGAGCATGGATTGGTAAGGCAATGTGTAAATTGTTGCTTGAAAAGAAATGAAAAAGAAAAAATAATCTAAAAAATGCCGATATTATCTCTGTCCCGATTGCAATGTAAGACTTAGAAATTCACAGTGGCGTAACGTACACCAACGCAACCAATGCAATGCGGGGGAGACCAGGGTTCTAGGGACCCAAAACCTGACTGCCATCATATGCTTACCCTTTGTAAAATCCAACTTGGGGGCCCAAAACCTGACTTTGCAGGGGGGGGGGGCCCAAATGTTCTTTACGGTGGTATTCTCAATCGCGAGTTATTGAAAAGGTAACCCACGGATTGGGTAACCCCCGCTCGAGGGTAACTCTCGGGTAATTCTCGTTTCTTATTCTCCAACTGACGATTACCGGATCCGTGAGTTATGCGTGGGCAAGATGTTAAAGTCGTTGTGATTGGACACTGATAATCACGTGCCGTATTGCTTACATTTTGCGTTGTATTTTGGCGCGAAACATTCGATCAGCTGTTATTTTTTAACACGCTTTTGAAATGTTGAGTAAAACAATCGATAATAAGTAAATATTGATCCACATAACGGTCTGAGCACCTTTCCCAGCTGACAAATTGAATAAATAACCAATTAAAATTAACAAGGAATAGAAACTTCTAACAAAAATCAAATGTCTATTTTGAGCTTTGTTATTATGAATTATTTGTTGTTACATTGTGCTCTACATTTTAAATGTTCTGATGTGATGCTGCCTGAAAATGTGGCTATCAATAGTGTGTTTGAGGGCTAAGATTCTTATTATTAATAAGTGGGGCACATGGTACAAATAAAGTTGGTAATATTATCAGAAAATGTGTTTTGCTTGTTAAATGTTATACAATGAGAATTCAAAACTCGTATTATTTTAAAATTTCAATTTATATTTTGACTGTATACAAGTATAAATATCCTAATCTATTTTTCTTTTTGATTTAAAATTTTCCAGCAACCCTTTGGTAAGTTAAAATAGAATGTAGATTATGTATATAATCACTAATTTAAATAATTTCGAAAGTCTAATAATTATTCGTAATTCATGATTTCTATAAAATCTTAGAATGAAAAATCCAGTTTTTTTGTGAAGAATAAATTTGTTAATTGAATCTTAGGCCTCATTAGTCACATTTATCTAAAACAGAACATGTTACTGAACCTTTTCCAATTCCATCTAACAAAAATAATTATACTATTGGTATTAATCTGATTGTATTTGTCTCAAAACACTATATATCCACACACATTTATCAATATTTTACAATATAGAACAGAAAACAAATGTTACATACACAAAATATTTACAATTTTTCAGTTTTAGCTCCAACCGAGCAGCGTAGTTAGTAAAAAAGTGGTAGCCCGCTTATCTCTGGTGGCGAAATCCGCGAGTTACCCTCCGAAATCGGCGGGTTAGTCCAGTCATCTTAGGGTTTCGCTGCGGAATGAGAGATAATAAGCTGAAAACTCGAAAATACCTTTATTTTGGCATTCTAAAAGTTGTCTCAAAAGTCTCATAAAATCTCGTGTCCGCGTCTTAAGATATTCAAGGTCAAAGGTAAAAAAAATCGGTTTTTTGCAAATATCTCGTTTCCTATGGCTTTAATGTTATTTACATTTATTATAAATATTGTAGAGAATAAAATTTTCTATAACTTTAATTGAAACATTTTTTATACATCAAACCGTTTTTGAGATAGAGGGTGCTGAACGCAAAGCGCTTAGTTATCTACAGCAGAATGCAAGATCGACCGTTAGTCACATGATATAATACGCTGTATATAGTCTATTAACCTTAAAAATATACATAGTTATGAACATTTGGCTTTTTTATTAATTATTATTTCACATTTAGTAATAGATTTCATTAAACAAGTATATGTTTCTTTTATAACTAACTTTTGAACTACACTGTTCGTGTAGTTCAAAAGTTGTTGACAGATATGCTTAAAGTATTTTTTAATTATATTCTATTATTATATATACTAGTTACATTTAAAGTAGAAAAAAATAAAGTAAGTAATTTTTAATTATATTTTTACTTAAAAATATCGTTTTATACAATTATTACAATCGAAATTCGAATGTAAAGAAGTTTTACAAAAATTTTAATTATAAGACGAACATGAATGCTAATTTTTTACCTGTTATTTTTGATTGTCTTTCGATCACTCGAAAATTTGCTATTCATTCTCATTATTTTCGTTGTCAATGATATTTTTCTCCAAATTTTGAAGGATTTCGGAATCAAAAGTACAATCTTCATCGAGATCGCTCTCATATCGTGAAGTATTGTAGCAAGCTTGCCCATTACACTGGCCACAAGCTGAAGAATATTGCAACCCCGATTTCCTACATCCACAGCGTGAACCACTACCATTTTTGCAGTTGCAAAATATGGTATTGAGTAATTCACCTGGAGCAGGCGGTAATATTGTCGTAATCGGTTCCAAGAATTCCTTCCGCAGAATCCAACCCCATTAATGGGGTTCTAAATCATTCCCTAGCCAAGTTTGAACTTGATAATATACACGGCTAATGTGTTGCTGAACCGCTGCACTTATTGGTGGAAGATTGGATAACTGCACGGGTTTGTTGAGCTTTGTTGACTTGATGAATTGAGTATATCGTAAATTATCAATACTGTTCTCAGATTTTGGAGCATTGTATATCTCCAACAAGACTCGTAATCCATTTTCATGTAATGTTTGTACAGGACAGTTTTCTTCTTGGAATACTTGAGCTAGTTGATCCAAGTTCGGAAGATTCTCTAATATTCTAATGAAAGTCCCCCCCCCCTTTTTTTAAAAATGCAGATGTTGCATCACAGCCCCTAAATGCGTGCAGAAACAAAATGTGCTTTTTACAATGAGGAAAGAATCAAAACTTTTGGAAGAGTATATTTGAGTTTTAACATCCCTTTGCCAACTTTTTTAAAGAACACTTCTTTTTGATGCTCTTGAGTACGTCCAATTAAAATGACGAGCAAATCAATATCTTCTCCTACTATGATGGCAGTCCTGTGATGTTCCGATTCTCCAATAGCTGTTTCTACTATAAGAATATCGGCATCATCTTTGTCCTGTTTTATCGCGATATAAACGGATTCTAATTTCCCAATCAACATGTTAATAAAACTTTTTTTATTACATCGATTCGACAAAAATTTCTCTTGGCTAATTGATGCTATCATTGTTTCGTCGAAACAAACATCATTCGATTTTGATAAAGCAGCAGTTCTTAACTGTTCCATTGCTTTTATGTTTTTGCTATAGTCCGAGTATCCATCAAATACAACTACAATTTCAGAACCATAAAGTTTTTGTAAATATTTTACGTATTTATCTAAAATATTGAAAAAGTATCGTCTTTACTCCATACTGCGCGATGCAGAAGAAACCCACCATCGATAATGTATGTTACATTATTTTCATCGAAGTCGAAATCGACAGAAGTCATATTGTCATATAATGTCGCTTTCGTGGTTTTTCACATGCCATAATTATCAAATAAAGGAGGTGGATATGGACTTAGTTCATATTGAAGATATTCTTGAACATTACATTCAAACTGCTTGCTTTCAGTTATCCTGTGGAAGAGTAGCAATAAATCAATTGAAACTCTACAACTGTTAATTTTGATATATTTGTTGACAATCGAAAGCGATAAAACCTTATCGAATCGTTTTAACTTTATTTCATTAAATTTTAAACCAGTTATCTTTACCATTGATTCTAGTCCGATTTCATAGGCTTTGTGCCAATTAATTTGATCATTTCCAACCATTACAGAAGCTAAAGATACCAATTGTTGCGTATTTAGAAAGGGATTATGAAGTGTAAACAATTCAACTAGTTTACTTACATCAGTATTATCTCTTTTGAATCCTTAGCATTAACGTACTGTTCAGTAGAGTTTAAAGAAATGGTATAACACTTCACCATCTCCTCGCAAATTGTATTTGTAGCTTACATATAGCAAACGCCAATTTACATAAAATACTTTCTTGCGTACTTCTACAGCGAGATACTACCCCTTCTTCCTGTTCCTACCCCTTCTTCCTGTAACTTCCTGACAGCGAGATACTACCCTGTCTTCATAGATTTCATTAGACTTTGTTCGATAACCATATCTGTCCATGTACCAGAATTAAATTTCTCTGTTCGTTTCACGGTGAAGAATCCATTTTTAAAGTTCTTAAAAGTCTGTTCATCCATTGTATTTTACAAATCGATCATATCTTGAAGATATAAATGTGCAGACGTCGCATACAAAAAATGACCACTAGCATGAAAATACAGCAGCATTCTTTATACAGCATTAAGATACTCTTTGAAAAGTCCCAGCCTTTCAGCGCGAATGAAGAAGTCAAATGCTATTGATACGATTTCGAAATATTGTGTCCATAATTGTGCTGTAGGACATTGAGCTTTTAATTCATTCAGTTTATTCTGAAATGGATCAATAAATAAGTTTGAGTTACCTACACACTCTTCAACACCTTCATAGGAAAGATTTCGACAATTGATTTGTTCAGTTAACTCATTTAACACAAATTCTTCAATCTTCATGTCCCCGAAGATCATCATTGATAATTCAAGTCGTAATAATGTATATGACCTCTGATACTTCTTGAATAAGCGTGACTATTCGATATTTTATCGACTGAATTTTTTAGCATAGATTTTACCTAGAGCTTCTTTAAGTCCATTTCCGTCCATTATATATTCTATGAATCCAAGAAAGGACACGAGCATATGAAAACCTCCTAATTTAACAACTATCTTACACAATTCTGAGTTAGCATCTGATGCAGCAACTATTTCACGAGCTTTAGAGTAGAGAGTTTGATCAAAAGTAATTAAACATGTTTTTGGCCATGTAACTTGGCAATATTTGCAGCACAATGTAAAGTAGTATAAATTGCGTCTACGTTACTGGCAGGAGGGTCAATAAAAGGAAGAAACATAACCTGAGAAGTAGAAAAATCCTTATTGTATTTAGTGAGCTGTTCGAGAAAACCATTCCACCAGGAAATGAGGAAATATTTTTCGAACAGATAAGGGTTATTGAAAAATATACTTGATTAACGAAAACTATTAAAAAATGCAATGTAATAATTAATAAAAATGCCACATATTTGTAACTATATATATTTTTAAGGTTTATAGACTTTATACGGCGTGTTATATCATGTGACTAACGGTTGACCTTGCGTTATGCTGTAGATAGCTAAGCGTTGCACGTGCAGCGCCCTCTATCTCAAAAATGGTTTGATGTACAAAAAAAAAGGTTTCAATTAAAGTTATAGAAAACTTTATTCTCTATAATATTTATAATAAATTTTAATAGCATTAAAGCCATTGGAAACGAGATTTTTGCAAAAAAACGAGTTTCTTGACCTTTGACCTTGAATATCTTAAGACGCGGACATGAGATTTTATGAGACTTTTGAGACAACATTTAGAGTGACAAAATAAAGGTCTGTACAAGTTTTCAGTTTATTATCTCTCATTCCGCAGTTGACCCTTTTTTTAACACGCTTTTATAAATTTCACTTGCATGTAACGGAATCTTGGAACTCGATTTTCACCCACTTAAAAAGGTCAGATTAATTCGAAATTTTGCACACTTGTCAAGGCCCGATGACAATACAATAATTTCATAATTTTGTTCCATTGTCCTCATCAGGATCATCAGGAATCACGATAATCAGATTTGGCGACAATTAACTATATCACTTCCAGATTTAGCAACTTATTGCACTTACAATTTTCAGATTTGGCGACTAATTTTATAAAACATTTCCAGATTTGGCGACTAATTCCAGATTTAGCAACTAAAAGAAAAAGGTGTAACCCTACAGCGAATGTTTTTAATTAATACACTTGTGGTTTATAAAAATAAAACAAAAAAAAGTGTTCTGTATGTGAGAAAGTGGAGAGTGGGTGTGTGTTATAAATTTCTTACTATAATATAAACATTTTTCTGAAAAGGGGAAAAAAAAAATAGGCTCGTGATGTGAAAAAAATAATTTATGTTCTAACTGCTAAATATTTTTTATTTTTACAAAGCAATATGTTTAGAAGTGATGACACGAATTAACATGAAAGGAACACGTTTAAAAGGTGAGAATACGATTGACACTTAATATTACCATGTTTTTATTAACTCGCTTTCTTTAATGTCTGCCCGGGTGGAATTTTGTAATTGATTTTAAACTGTGTGACTTTCCGATGAGCTAGAGACTTGAAATTTGGACTATATCTCAGAAGTGGATGACAATGCATGGAAATGTGAAAAAAGAAGAAGAAAAAAACGAAAAGGAGGAATTTTATACTTTTTAGTCCGTTATAAAAACACGTGGTACATTAAATTTTTTTAATTCGAACTTTTTTTCTTCTTACCACACATTTTATTTGTTTGACCTGTTCTTTTGAGACGGAATCTAATATAACGATACGGGACTCACCCGAGGCCCCATAAACAGAGAGAATAAATACACTTCAGACCCTTTAATTAAAATCCATTGAAGAGCAAGACTTATTCCAGCAGCCACGTAATTCTGGCTCCAAATATTAAACTCCAGGATAAATTCAACAATGAAAAAATAACAGTTTAAAAAACTAAAAAACACGCTTTTATTGTAGATCGAACTAAAAAATGGAAAATAAATTATAATTTTAAAAAACTAAAGAACACGCTTTTATACTGAATCGAACTAAAAAGTAAAAAAAATAATTCTTAATATAAGAATAAAATGATGAAGGAGAAAATTAATGTCATTGGGGTAAAAACGTGGGGTGCAATTTCGGAATTGAAAGAAGTTAGAAACTATAACAATTGATATATTTATAGAACACCCCACGCTTTTACCCCAATGACATTCATTTTCTCCTTCATTATTTTATTCTTATATTAAGAATTTTTTTTTTTTTTTACTTTTTAGTTCGATTCAGTATAAAAGCGTATTCTTTAGTTTTTTTAAATTATAATTTTTTGACTAAGATGACTGGGCTAGGTAGAATCGGCGAAGTAACCTTTGGATGAATAATCCGCGGATTTGGCGCGATCCGCAATTGAGAATAATGATGTTTCGCGCCAATCTGCGAGTTACCTCCGGTTCGGGGATAACTCGAGGTTAACTGGCGATTGAGAATACCACCTTAGTATTACATCATGCTTCAAATTATGCATGAAATTATTTATGCACACACACACAGATAAAATCATCAACCACAAGTGAACTGAAAAAACAGAAACAAATTTTTTTTTTATAAATTTGAGAGAAATTTTTTGAGGTATATGAAGCAGTAGCATGCAGAGAATGTACTTATAAAAAGCAAACATTAAGTTTTTTTTTTTTTTTTTACAATTATAAAATAAAAAATAGTGTGAAAGCTGTAAAATGGAAAATTAAAATAAAACTGTTAAGTATTATGCTCAGTTACATGCAAAAAATTGTGCCCTTTTTTTGGAACATTTTGGGCAAAAAAAAAAAAAACAAAAAAAAAATTGACCGTTTGTGTGTGAAGGGTTCATGAAATATAATCAAATGACGACGACTTTTTTAGAATGTAAATAAAACTTGTCACAACCTTTCACCATAAAAAGACTTTTCATTCTTATCGGAGCGGCATTATATCTGATAAATTCCACTCTTATTTTCCCATCAAAAATTCTTTCTCCAAGAATTCCCCCCTTTCATCCCCAGAACCCGCAATACCGATCCAAAATTCCATTTGGATCCATTTGCAAAAGGGGGAACAAGCAAAATATGACACACAACAAGGTTACAGTCTGAAGAATTCCGTAAACAAGACACACAACACAACCAGATGGCATGCATCACTCACTGCCCCCCCCCCCTTTTCAACCACTTTCTCGGTTGCGGTTCTCACGGTAGTAAGCGCAGAGCTATTAACATTTACGGAGGCGTACTCTTACGTGCGTGTCTTGCGTACTGTACATTGCGTTCCAGCTGTCCAGCAAGAAATAAATAAAGTAAAACGTTGTATCTAGTGCCCCCAGGAGAAAATTTTGATTTTCGTCTTTCTTTTTATATTTATTTTCTTTTGGCGATGTCTAATTTCTTTTCCCCTTCATTTTATTATTTTTTTTTTATCGATGGTTGTCGCTACATCGCAATTAATAATGGGTCGTTATTGTCCTCTTTTAGATTGGCCTTGGTGTGCTTAAAAGCGTTCAAAGATGGTTGATCGGATAATATAATAGGAGAAAATAAAAAGGGTTGTAATTCCCACGGTATCTAAGATCGTACTTTTTTTTGTGGAAAGTTTTTAACTTTTGATGATTAAAAGAATTTGTGTGTGTTATTATTTACAGAATGGCTGGTTAGATGAAAGCTGCAATGAACATTAAACGCTTCGGGGTGTAATTTTTGGCAACTTTTTTCGGCGTGAAGAAGCCTCTTTCTTTTCCTTTCTCTCTTTTGTAATTACAGAGCGTATAATTGTACTATTTAAAAAGGGGGAAAGAAAGATATGTTTTTTTATCTGTATATACAAATCACACTCTTTTCTTTGTTGTTATTTTTTTTAAAAAAATCTCGAAAACCAAATGGGATGTTGCTGGTTTTCCAAAAAATGCGTTGAATACAGGAAAATTCGACGAATGAAAACCTAAAGCAAAGGGTACACAATCTTTTTTCTGCTGGGCCGCATACATATGTTAGCATTTTCATGTGTGGCCGCGGTAGCCGAGTGGTCTAGGCATTGGATCATGGCTAGCGTGTCATGAGTTCGATCCCAGTACCGCTAAAGACCCGCCGTGTAGGGAGCGATGCACGTTAAATCGGTCGAGAGCTCAAACGACCTCTCGTTGGTGTGGTAGTAAGGAGAGGGGGGTGCCAGCTCAAGTGTCGTCCGTGTCCCTTGACCATGGTTCAAAATTACGCGGACCGTCGCGAAAAAGCCCTCGTGTTGCTAATAAGTGCGACGTTAATATTCTCTCTCTCTCACTTTCATGCGGGCCTCAACATGAGATTGAACGAGGTGGGGGGATGTTTTAGGCCAAGATATCATTAAAAATTTAAAATATAGAAAATTGATCAAAATATTTTTCACCTGTTTTGCTTTTTTAAATTTTTGTCACTAACACTAAATTAAAAGAATTTAAGAAACACTCCTTCACAATTTTTGCAACAGTAAATGGTTTTATATGAATACCAATAGTATAACAAACTTCTAAGGATGTGTTTGTTACTACTCTGACATATATATATATATATATATATATATATATATATATATATATATATTACCACTGACAAAACACTTTGTTGCTTTGCAAAGAAATTCAATAAAGTCTATTTATCACCTCTTGAAAGAGGAAAAGTGTCATTGAATGACTCCTGTATGTTGGTATTCTTTTAAATACAGCACTTTCGTGGCAAATCCAACAAGTACTGATCCATGTTTTTTTTTAACTACAAAACAATCGACCTCCAAATCGTTCGAATATTTTTCGCTTTCAAGTATGAAAAATTGTTCAAAACTAGTCCCACTCATAAAATTATCCACACTCCATTGTTGTCTGTTATCACTAACCGTAACCGTTACAAATAGAAAAAGAATATCAATTCGCAACCGTACGACATCGACAGCAAAAAAAGCAAAATTGATATATTTGATTTCTTGTCAAAGAATTTCCCACCCAATTTTTAATACATTATCTAAAAAAAATAATTTCTCAGAGCAATGGGTCTTAACCGGGCCACTAATAGTCTCGGTGGTTTGCCGCAGGAATCGCTGACCTAAAGGAATGGTGGATTACACTTTTGTGACTTAAGTACCACAGTAATATATATAGTGATGTCTTAACACTTCTTCAGGCCCTGGGTTTCTATGTAAAAGTAAGCCCCACCTGGCCCCTTTCCAGTAGACAGACATTATATAAAATACTTTGTGAAACACTGGAACAAATAATAACCCCGTAACAAATAAATGTGCGTAAGCTCACAAACCAAGGCACAAACTGGCTCTATCGACTGCCACCTTTCATCTAAATGATTAAGGACATGACGTAATAGTGCACCTGAGCATAAGCACGCATGCGCCCTAGAGTCAGTAAAAATGCAGTCTAACCACTGTTACCAGTTTCGAAATTCCCAGTTGTTCGGAGAATATGCCCGGGAATAGCATTAGACCATTGTTGTCATGTCTTTCCCGAGGGGAAGGAATGAAAGTTGCCAGAGCCTGAGACAGGTTGCACTTCTGTATTCCACCCCAATTTTGAGGGAGAACACCCTGGGGGTGATCAGAGGCTCCTTCCTCCAACCTCACGAGAGGACTTGCAACTCGATGGCTGTTTGAAGTATCCCCCTGCCGCAAAGGCACTATACATTTACAAACATCCATGACTTCTCCGGGATTCGAACCCTGACCTTACGGCACAGCAGTCAGCGTCACTAACCACTATACCGGATGGGCAGTAACTGGACCATTAAACGACACAAGGCCCTTCTCTAGGCCCGATCCTTGTTAGTCCATGCCCAGAGACGTCTTAAGGCATGGGCCAACTGGGACCGGGCCTCGGCGCAACGGAGCCTAGTCTCGTTCTCGATTCAGCCTTAATAAGATCATCATTCGAATAATTTCAAAGGTCAAATGTTATTTCATGATGTATTCTCCGAAAAACTGTGAATTTCGGACGATATGTTAATTGGCTACATGGGATGACTGTCGTCCACGTACAGGCCAAAACCTATCACCATACATCATCATTACTCATTCAGTCAAAAGGCTGTAGTCGGTCGAGCCGGTTTGTGCGATTGTATAAATCAAGCACATTTATTTATTTCGACTTATTGTTTGTACGAGTGTTTGACAACGTATGCTATGTACTGTCTACTTTTAAGGGTCAAAGGTGGGGCCTACATTTGTGTACGGGCCCAGGGCCTAATTTTGAGTAAGGGCCCAGTAAGAATTGATTTTCAATAGTAACTTTAATCACACGATAAAAAATATTGAGTACAATCTTTTATCATTTATTGTAAAAATTGTATATTTTGCAACAATAAAATCGTGTTGCAATGTGTTTTTCCACCTCCCTCTATTCAGGAATTCAAACTTTAAGAAATGTGTATGTTGTCTTATAGCAACTCTGCAATGCATTTAGTACAGTAAAAGGAGCCTTCATAATTATTCCTCTTTAGAATCCTTTTTATTTCTCGTTTCATACTTTTACTCATTCTTCATTTATATCGTACTTTGTTGCATTAAAATAAATATAATAGCCTAAATATGAATTGTAACAGTGAATGAATGTTTACACTTAAGGCAACACGAGGGCTATTATGACAGATCTCGTAATTTTAAATCACAGCCGATTGAAAAGGACGATACCTGATTTGGCATCCTTCTCCAAATAACCACACCACGCCAGTGGAAATACTTGCATCCAGAGAACATTAATCTCATTATTGGGATGAAAAATATGTGCAAATCAAAGATAGGAATGAAAAAATATCGGTCCCCGTACAGCATGCGGACAAACTGATTCTGGCAAACTTTCGATAGCCTGTACTATGTACGGGCAAACCAATTAAGAGGTAAAAGAGTGTTTGAAGTTTTCTAATTCTCCTCTCTTCATTCCAGTTCTTAATCGAGTGTTGCTCTGGCACTTAATGTATTTTTAAAGAGATACAATGGCTTGCAGTTTTTCACTCACCGTAAACATGTGGGCGTCGTAGAGTTAATACTTTGTATTCACGTAGCGTACCTCGACCCCTTTCAGTGACATGAATGTAGTGTAACACACAGCTGCTTTTTAAAAGACTTCATTTTCGGTGGTTAAATTCCATTTTAAAATTCCAGCCAGTTTCATTTTAAACTGACCGGTTTCTGGGTGAAACCGGTCAGTGCACGATACAAATGTTTTGTGTCATCTGTCTAACCTTACCGGGGCTTGAAATTATCCAACGATGGGTTTTCGACGAGTTTTCGACGGGTAATGTCTTGATACCAGTGGCGCACACAAGGGGGGGGGTCCCCGGGTCTAGAACCCCAAACGCCCTTAATTTATTTTCCGATTGATTTTCTCCTTTTTTTTTTAAGTATGTGAAATTTCAATAAAAGACTTGTTATTAATGATTAATTTTATTAATTAATGCTAATTATTTATTCAATAATTAAATTTTTACTGCTTTTTGTTCCCTAAAATTGAAAAAATCAACAGAATATGTTGGGTGGCGTGTTGGATCATGATACGAGAATGGTGGATTTTCAACCCTGGACACCCCTCCCTCTTGAAAAATTCATGCGTGCGCCACTGCTTGATACAAAAGATCAATATCTTTATTTCTACACCTTATAATTATTAAATGAAAAAAATTATGGTAGAGTCAATTTTTATAATAAAGTTCCTGTTAAACATGTGTAAAGTATAATGTTTACAATGAATGTGTAATGACAAAGAACAATAATGTAATACTAAAGGTTAAATATAAAATAAATTTTGTAAGTTGTCTCTTTTTAATTGAATCTAATAAATTTTAAGGTAAACAAAAAAGAAAACTAAGATTGTTTGGCGAATATTCAACAAAGTTGTCATCATACGCTTAATCTTAATAAAATAAATTCTTTGGTTGCTTTTTTGTTTATATTCAAAGATAATACTTCATACATTCTAGTCTTATAAACTTTAATTATTGTTTGTATAAGTCTGGTATAACATTTTAAATACATTTTCGACTCGGGGTTTAATCCATTAAAACTTAAGTTTGATTAAATTTAAATTTTAGACATAGGAATTCAATGGCTGCTGTTTACGATGTAAAACAAAGATACAAGTAGTTTTATAGCTTTTTAAATATAATTAAAGAGGATATGGGACAGTTATTTATTGATTCCGAAATGTTTGAATTGTTCACAAAAGGAAACAAAGCTTTGTTATTAGTTTTAGAAATGAGATGTTACTTTCTTACCTGAACTAATTTGCTGCTGAAAGTACCGTAACCATACGTCCCATTTTAAAAGGAGCTGTCGTGTTTTTAGACAGCTAGTTCCGAAATCCCCAAGAACAGCTAATAAGGCTTCTATTTCGAGAATCATTTGCTGTAACATTTCAAAAAGTAAATAAATAAAAATAAATAAATAAGATCTCCAACAGTAGTATCTGGTACCTCGTCGATGGCAATCATTTTAATATTTCACTAAAAAAATTTTGAAAGTAAACTATTACGAAATATGTTTTTTCTTCAAACCATGCATAAATTACTATCAAAAAATTTTAATAGATATTCTTTCCTCAATTTTGAGAAAAATTTCGCATTAGGAAAGATAAAAAAATTTGCAAGAAAAAAATCAGAATATTTATTTTGATAACATGCTTTTTTTTGACCAGATAAATTATTCTCATCAAAAAATATTTTTTTTAAATATAATAAAATTTGCTTTTTTAGTGCGAAAAAATTTTTTTCTTCGAAAAAATTTGAAGTGAACCTCACTTCACTTTCTTAGAAGATAATATGAGAAATTTTTATGAAATCAGAAATTTATATAAAAACAACACAGTATTTCCCAAATGCAATTTATACTCATCCCCTTTTATTTTATTTTCTATTATTTTTCTTCGCACACAACTAGCTATCATCCTATTTTATTTTTCAGCCGAGCGCGGGCGACAAGCCGTCTGAGAGCTCCGCTGTCGGCAGAACCTGGCTGCTGCAGCGGTCACGTGCCTTCGCACACACGCACTCATACCTGAATGCATACGAATGGAATGCGCATGCCCTCGGGCAGGCGCATTTGCCAGGGAAACATTCTCTCCCGAGAGCCTCTCGTGTTTCTTGATTCTATGATAGGAAAAAAAAACATTCTTTGTGTGAGACGGGGGAGAAGACGAGAAAGTAATGTTTAATAGCGCTTTGTATTGTACAGTTTACAAGAGCAGATGGTTCTTGCAGATTATATTTTGAGAAGGCATTTCGGTTTGCGGAAAATGCTTTTTTCGCTTCCCTTTTGTTGGGATTGGGTGTCTCAATAAAGCGTTGCCTGCGAAGAAGTCTATTTTTCAGGGTCATAAATAATAAAAAAGCGGTTGAGGAAAATGTTGTCGAAAGATTGAACTTCTCCCCCATCTTTTTTCCGATTGAGTATAAAAGGTGAATGAAAAGAAATATGCTTTTTAAGTTGCCGAAATTTTTGTACAGCTGTGGGGAGTGAATTTTGATAGTTATTCAAATGAATGGACATAATGATGAAAAAATGATGGAAGCGTTTAAGAAATTGTACAATTTTTAGACTAATGAAAAGTGGCGCTCACAAGGGGGGTGGGTCCTCGGGTCCGGATTCCCCTCCCAAAGCCTTTGATTTTTAGCGCGTTTTTCACGTAGTGTAAAAAAAGCGCTATTAGGACGCAAATTTCATCTTCGTCTTCATCCTCGTCTTCGTCTTCGTTCCATATTTTGTCGTACCTTTTTCTCAGCCAATAAGCAACCAATTGACCTCGGGTTTTCGTCATTGGGTCGCATTTGTGCCCTAGATGTGAGCCGAATCATATTTAAATTTAATAGTTTGTAATTTTTTTTTTTAAATTATAGTACACTACTTTCTGTTAGTAAAAAGTTCATTAGTTGCATTATTGTAAAATACATGTGAAAAACGCGCTAAAATTACTTGGGCATGCCAATGATTGATTCTTGTTTCCTATTGATTATAATCCTATGTATATAGCACGTACAATTTGAGTATTTGTCATAAAAAATTAATTTAGTTAATTAATGTTAACTATTTATTCAATAATTAATGTTTTTACTCTTTTTTTGTTCCCGAAAATCGACAAAATCAAGAAAATACGTTGGACGGCGTATTGAAGCATGATACGAGAATGGTGAGCTTCCGACCCTGGACATCCCCCCCCCCCCGTTGAAAAACTCCTGCGTGCGTAAATGCTAATGAAAGAATTACGAAATATTGTTCATCTATTCAGAATAAATAAATAAATATTATATCAAAATCTATGTAAAATTTGTAACATATGCGAATATTATTTCTATACGTATATTGAACTAAAAAATGTTCTGAGAACATATTGCAAAAATGTTTATCTAATTTCATTCAAAAAAAAATTTTAAAGTCTGTATTATATTTTCTTTCATAACTTTTTAAATAATTGAACTACATTTTGAAAGATACGAAATTTCAATACTTTTTTCATTTTTATGGGAGACCGTTCTCGCGCACATTTTGTACATTTGATACATTTCTTTAGAAAATTTGGTCAATTTTGGTCTAAAACCGAGAGCACAGTGGCGTAGTGGAAGCGTGTGGGCCCATAACCCAGAGATCCGTGGATCAAAACCACGCTCTGTTATAGAGATTTTAGAATGTTTCTTTGAAAATAGGATCAGAAAATGTTTTGCATTATATTTTTATTTCGACACTTTCAAATAACTCTATTAGATTTCAACAAATTTTTTCATTGAAATTTGAAATAATTTAGTATTTATATAATTTAATGAAGTATCGCTAAGACAATGTAATGAACCATTGCAATTATGTTTCTTTTGCAATTTTTAATGAAATATTGTAAAAGTGTTACTGTGAAATATTGAGCGGTTGTTAAAAATAAGGTGTTTGTGGAAAAACAACTAAATATCATTTGGAGATAATTGAATGATAAATTAAGAAAACGAACAAAAACAATAATAAAAAATGAAACATTCTACTAAAAAAATATCGCACAAGTGCATAAATAAAATCTTTCAGAAGTATTTTTCATTATGAAATCATTATAAAAAATTTTATTTAAAACAATACTCTTTAGATAACAATTTATTATGAACTACATACTTTTTTCCCCCATTTTTAACTATTTTAGTTTTTAATATAATTCTTTGAGATATATAATACCTGACAAAAATCACTAGCAAAATATATGCAGATACTGCTTACTGCCCATTTTAATGATTTTGATGAATTATTTTTTTAGCAGCAAAGTCATTATTTCTTGATTTTTTTTTAAAAAAATGATCTAATCAATATGATTTACTTAAACAATTTGTTAGTAAAATAAATTACGAGAATTTTGTTACAGATTTTTTTAGACTTTTACAACAAAACCTTTTAAAGTGTCATATTCGATACATTTAATCATGTTTCAAGAGTTAAATCTTAAATATCGACATTTAAAATTTTACAGTGACTTAAAAAAAAAAACTAAATCCATAATTACTTTTAATTTAGTTGTAAGTGGGGAAGCTAAATGTACAATTTCCAAATATGAAATTATGATCTATATGATCTATTTCATATTTAGAAACTGTAATTTAGCTTACTGAAATTATTATTGAAAACTGTAATTTAATTTATTGTGCGTGTGATGTCAGCTGTAAAATGCAACGAAGTATTTATTATTAAAAAACACACATTTCAGTAATGTAGTTGGAAATTTCTATATCTACAAATTTTCTTTGCGAAATTGAGTGCTTCGTTATTTTATTTTTGTTAATGAAATGTAGAAGCTTATTACCATTGAATTATTTCTTCTTTTAGTAACAAAAATAATTAAATTTGTTTTTCTTGTAAAATATTGTATCAAAATTAATAAATCAGTTGTTTTATTGGCTTAGAACTGAAATACAAAGCACCGAATTCTACAATGAAATATCGAGGTTTAAAAGTAATATTAATCGAATGTTGCCGCTAAAAGAAAACTAAATAATTTTAGAGTCTGATGGAAATGGTTAATAGGCTGAAAAATGAAATATTTCTAATTCATATAATTATTTTAAAAATTAATTTTTCTGAAAAATGAGAAAATTAAACAATTTTAATTGAAATAATTAGAATTTCTTGTTATTTATTAGTTTTTGACTGTCACAGACAAAAAAAAGTAAAAAATTCATAACGATTAGTCGGCAAACTTTTGGAGAGAAGGGCCATGTTGAAAGGGAAACAATACCCAAATCCACACACGCATGCGCAGGAGGGGAACGGAGAAGCGGAGCTATGGTAGTAGTAACGATCAAGACTGTTGCATTGTAATTAACATTTTGGTTTATAATATTGAAATAAAGTTGTAAACAAGTTGTAAACACCCCACCCCTCCCCACACACACATACAATTTTATTTTAACTTAATAGGTTTTATATACCTTTAGACTATATATACTTTAGTACATAAAACTGATGCAATGATCACCTGGGGCAAAATTTTTCTAACAATCTTTTTAAAAATTACAGCATGACACTAAATTATTATTTTGGTTTACAAATGCCTGAATAACGTTTCAGTGAGGCATAATATTTCAAAAACCTGTCAACGAATGTTCCGACACTAAATTTGTCAACGACAAATAGCCCAATGAACAATTACAGTAAGAATTCAAAGCATGTTGATTTCGCTATAATCAATTCAAGATTCTTCAACTAATTTTTAGACCGAAATTACTAACAAAAAGAGCGGATGATAAATACATGGGGAGGAGCTAACAAATGATTTAAAAACACGTAATCCATCATTTCCCTGACAACCCCAGCAGCCTTGGCTTGAGCAAAAACTCAAAATCATCCCATCAAGGCATCATTTATAAAAGCTACCAGCTGAACCCTTTTTGAAAAGTTCACCAAACAAATAAGGTCTTGTAAAAACAATTTGTGCAAGGAGTCGGGAATAACAACGAAGCGTAACGAATGGTCCCATCTACTGCAACTGACAGAAGGCCATGCTTAAGCCTCCAGCACCCAAAGCTTTGCCCGGAGCCATTAAGAAAAAGAAATAATAAAAATAGGGTTTGAGAGGCTCACGTTAACCCCCTCCAGGACTTATCATAAGTTCTGAAACAAGAACGAGCTGCAAACGATACTAATGCATTTTTTCCATCGTGAATGTTCGTAATGGCAACGGTCGTATTATCGTTCGGACGGCGTGTTGTACGTTTTGGGAATAATTCGTATGTAGGCTTCGTACAGAACGATTTGTAGAACTGTATGTTAATTAATTTTAGAGTAACCCTGTTTGTGGTGAGTAATTATATCTCCAACAGTTGCAGGTGTGATTTGTTCAGCATGAAATTTATGATGCATTAAATACGGTTGTGCGGTGAGGAATTCTGCGACTTAGGAATGAGACGAATTTTTTTTCTTTTTTGCCAATGCAGGGAATGTTTACAGGGATGTAAATTAGATTTTATCAGCGCATGTTTTCTGAAAGGAAAACTAAACAGAAAGGATTTGTGATTTTTTTAATATATTTATACAGGTATACGTATTTTATTTTAAATTAAATAAATAGCTATAAAGAAAAGAAGCGTCTGTTTTTCAGTTTTAATGGAACTGCTGGTTAGTTCTCCATTAAAAACGAATACTAAGCGATTCTGGATTCTTAATCTTATTTGTATGTTCATAATACCAAAGCTATATACATGTACGTTTTCGTGTTTACATTTTTGGAATTATATTCGTTTAAGAATTCATGAGAAATAACGAATGAGTTATGTTGAGTTATTTTTAAAGCTTATTTTGGCTTATTTTTTATAAGAAATCTCACTTGTAGCTATAAATGTGGTGAATCTTGGCTTCTTAAAACTTAAACTATTTTTTTTTATTTGAAAGTTGCAAAGAATTCTGAATTTCGGGAACAAAACAAGATTTTTCATTTTGTCTGAATTAACATTAAAATTGCTTACAGACAAGATAAATTAAGATATCAAACTATCACACTTCCAACAACTTTTTTTTAAAAAATTGAGATGTGGAGGTTTTTTTGTGGTTTTTAGGTTTGTTTAGTACATTTAAGAAAAATATACCAAAATTAAGAAGAGAAAAAGAAATTATTTTTTCTAAAATGGGGAAAAAAACGGGTAAATATTGACAAAAAATAACATAAACAGGGCCCATTCTGTACCAAAATTTATGAACAAATTTTCAATTTTGTGTTATTCATTTTTGAAATGACTTTCAGGATAAGACATATTTTAATTTTTACAAAAACTAGAGCACTGTATCTCAGTTATTATATGAAATTGCTTAAAATAACAGGAACATACATAAAGGAATTAACATAAAGGAATGCAAATTTTGTAATAAAACAGTGATTGATAAATCTGAAGGTTAAAACACTTCTAATATTATACAAAACATTAACAAAAGTACGACATATATATCTTGCTTTAAGTAATGACATTTGCTTTTACTAAAACACTTGTAGTAATTGTTCCAGTGAACGGAAAATAATAAATTTGGTATTTTTATAAAGCTAATAAGTTGGCCTATAAAATAAAACTATCAAAGAAATTTCTTAATTTTTGGTAAAATTTACAATTTTAGGGTAGTCGGATACCTTAAATAATTTCCTAGTAATTAAGAAGTTTACTGCAGTTATTCACATATTTTTAAGTGGTTGTGGTAATCGATTGGTCATGGTCAGGAACTCGACCTTGTCGAGTTGGTAGTATGTGGCTGGGTCACTCCATGTAGAGGGCCTAAGGTACGTTAAATCTGTCGATGCTTTAAAACCTCAATTTGGCAGAGTGTGGAAGTTTGGAGAATGGCGAGTCTTCAGGTATATTATCCTCATCACTTGAACATGTATCAAAATCACGGGGACAGTCGTCAGTTGTCCTAAAATCCTTATTTTTATTTAATTAAATAACTTTTAAAAACAATAATCGCGTTTGTTGCAAAAACGTCCAAGTCTTTAAAATATTAATTTGTTTGTGGAAAATATTTCATTGAAAAAGACACATTGGTTGTCTGATAATATAAACAAACAATTTGGAAATCCTAATATAACAAAACAGTTGCATTTTATTTAAATCGAAAGTATTTTTTTTAAAGTCATACTCTCATTTCTTAAGGCGTTCGCCGGCATTATTGCCTTCTTATCACAGATTCGTGTGGTCCATCAAATATTCTCTGATGCTCGTTACATCTGTCAAGACTCAAACCCTCCATTAGTGTGGAGTGGAAGTCTGGAAAATGGTGTGCCAGGTAATGTGTCGTCCTTGTCACTTGACCATGATTCATAATTATCAGGTCCAATAGCCCTCATTTTGCCTTAAAGTGAAACGTAAATTAAAAAAATCAAAGCTATATTCTCTCCTTTCCCCTTGCTTTGCAAATGTAGATTATAGAGCATAACTCTGCTCATATTACGCGTGACGGTCTATCTCTTCTATTTTTTTTTATTTCTTTGCTATTTTTTTTCAGAAAATAATTCTTTACCAGAACGGATCTTTGCAAAAAAGGTATTCTTTAAAAAATTAAATTTTAGTTTTGGCAGCACTCATTACAAAAATATTTATGCTTGCCAGGGAAATTGCTCAACTTTATTTTAAAGATTGCCCCGTGCAAAGAACTGGTACTCTAAATATTAAAATAAAATTAAAAAATTAAACCTTTCGATTACAGATAATAAGATCTTTTAATATCCAATTTGGTTCCTCTTTTTGTAGCGAAGCAATCAAGCAAGAAAGATTTCATGCTATAAATTAATTCATTTTTGTTTTTATTTAATAATTTCTTCCAAATCTCTAGTCGTTGCACTACATTAACTAGTTTTTCTTTTAGGAAAAAAGTATGAAGTTTAGTTACGAGCCACTAAAAACCAAGTATTTTATTTAATATAGTAGCAAGAGAATCACATTATGTGGACCATAAAATTTTTTTTCAGTATAACTATTAATCCATACTCTATGAATAAATTCTATATAATTATGAGAACTCATGCTACTCTGAAACCTCTTATTATATAGACTCCATATATTATTATTCTTATATATAACATGCTCTTACCATAAAATTTCTCGCCCATTAAAAAAAAAGAATTCGTCTAGACCGATACAATTAATAAAATATCCCAATTCAAATACTAGTATAGTTAAACTTTTACTAATCCACTTTTGCTAGTAAAAGAAAAATATGTTTCTCATCTCTTTCTCAAAAAAAAAAAAAAAAAAAAAAAAAAAAAAAACTTCTTCGTTATGAAATTGGAATAAACAGGTGTCTAATGACTTTCCTGCGACTAAATATTATCAAATACCTTGTTGCAGCACCTGCTGTAAAACTAGTAAAGAATATCCTAAAGCGACATAGTTTAGATTGGTAAAGATAGTGAAAAATCTAGTTTGTTCACTAGGAACAGACAGGTGGAAAACGCTCGGCTTTTTTTAACTATTCTACTCAAAACAGGTTTTCGTGTCGCAATTCCGGGTGAAAAATAATAAAAATGGCTTCTCACAGTAACTTTGAATAGTAAACAGTTTAATAATGAATTCAGAAAAGATAGAATACACATGTGGTCAATCTTTTTTAACAGAAATGATGTTATCACCTAATGCTAGTTTATTTAATCTTAATTCCTGACTTCTCACGTAAAGAATATTCCTAAATATGAGTCATGAAAAATACTTGCTAAATAAACAATCTTTTCAAAAGAATAACTAAAGATAGGATTAAAAAGATGAAAGATGCGATGTAACATTTCTAATTTCTTAAAAAAGAATTTATTTACTATAAAATATGTTATTACAATAGAAGTTTAAAAAAATCGTTTTACTTACGTACGTTTAATCCATCATACTATAAAACAACAATATAATATCCGTTTTTTTAAAAAAAAACCTAGAATAATTTACTACTCTGAAAAATAATATCAGAATTCGATCACAAAAACATTTTTTTAAAGTAAAATCGTTTTCATTTTAATTTGTTGTCACAATCTCCTGAATATAAATAATGTATTCTTAATTGCGGTACTACAAAATGTTATTTTAATAAATAAAGAAATGTTTAAAGACAATTTAGTATAATATGAATTCGTATTATTAAATAAAGTTATATTTAAAAAAAATTAGCATTATTATTCTATTCATAAAATTTTATTCTCATATATTTTTAGAAATAAATTTTTTAATAATTCTTCTTGTAAAAAAGTTTTAAAAAAATCGAATAATTCATCGTCTGCACTTCATGTTTATGTTTCCGCTCTTTTACCAAAAAATAAATCCAATTTTTTATTTTATAAATCAGTTTTTTTCCTCTCGCTTAACAAAAACATTTGATTTTTTTTTTTATAGTAGCGTTACGAAACTGCACAACACGGCTACATAAGAAAATAAAGAATCTCAACAATTCGTTGTCATCTGTAATTATAATAAAATTAAATATCGAATTATTACTCGAGGAAGAATTTTGAACGGAGTAGAAGTTTTTTTATTAATTGTTTAACGATAAATAGTTCCAGATGGCACAAAAAAAAAAGAGATAAAAATTCTTTGAAAATAGCTTAATAAAATGAAAACGTAGTTGAAACTTTTATAAACAATTAATAAATTAGTTGACATGTTAATAAATTTGTGTACATCTTGAATTTTAAGCTTAGTTTTTGTTTTTCTGTTTATTGAAATACATTTAAACTCAAAATTTTGATATGTACCTAAAATAAAAATTACAGGTAAATTATTTTCCTTTCATTTACATAACTTCTGTTTATTAACATCGGAAGTAACGCCATTTCATAGATTGATGATTATGTTAAAACGCTCATATTATTTTAACTGTTCTACAACTGGTATAGACTTAAGAGAGAACACCTTGAAACGTATAAAAATGTCACCAAATTTCTGATAAACACAACTGTCATGAAACGTTGCGATGCCCTAAAATTAAATAAGAAAGCTATGTTGGTAAAATACGTTAATTAAATAAAAAGCTGTGTGATAATGTTGTAACAGAATTAAATACTAGTTTTAATGTGATTATATTATAAAACGAAATAATACACACACACTGTATATAGATGTGAGTATTTACATTTTTTTTTAATTAGAGGAATTTATTACAAAAAGATAGTCTTTGTCTGAAAAAAAATGATTGGCTTTAACCAAATTATTTCATTTTGTCGTCTGATAACCAACTAAAAAAGGAGTCGAACATTTAAAAAAGTTATCATTTTTCAATAACGGCTTAAATTTGATAAAGACCAACAATGGCATTTGAACTCTTACTTAATACATTCTTATATGTTTTATCTTCATAACTGCAATATAAAACAGTACTAAATTTATATAATTAATTTAGTTATATTTTTAACTGACAAATACACGCTTAATTATCTCAGATCTCGTCTGAGCATAATTAGCACATTAATAGCGGCGTATATTGAGCATCATTTTATGGATTACCATTTGGTTACATTTAAGAACTCGATCCTAAAGGGCATGGCTGTAATTAAAATTCTGTAATATTTATTCCCGAAGGGACAAAAAATTTTAGAAAAAAAGTTATTAGTTTCAATTTAAGAACAAGTTTTGTTTTTTCCGAGCCTTTGCTATGAAATTATCAAATGGAATCCTTTATTTTTGAAATCTTGTTCTAAAGCAGTTGAATTTATTTTTACTTGAACCTCTATAAATCAGATTTTACTTATTTTAAAGTTGATAATATTTTTGAATTTGATATTATGTAGAACAAGGGGCACGCGTGCCACAGTGTGGCACGATGGAATTGTATCAGTGGCTCCTCGCGAGGACTTAACAGAAAATATTTTTTTGAAAGGGTAATAACCTTATAATTTTATTGAAGTGGGGTTGTTTCAGACCCAAAACCTCAAAATTTAGATCAAAATATGCTTGTGAATAAATTTTTGTACAATGAATAGAAAAAAGTAAGTATCACTCAAAACTAGCTAATGTGCACCAATAATAACCTAATTTTGTTAGCATCTGTAAGATTTTATTCTAATATAGTGACTTGGTAAAAAAAAAAAAGTACTAATTCAAAAGCCATATTAAATTGATACTGAGCATTTAATAATTATTTTGAATTAAATGATTTAAATTAATCAATTTCATTTTATATACCTAACCTAATTGAAATTGCACTTGTAAAATATTTATCAACAAAAAAACCTAAGTTTGTATTTTCGTCTTATATATTATATTATCTTTAAATTTCGAATACATAGATTTGCATTTAAAATGTGCTATTTGTGTAAAAATCCCTTATTAAGTTTATGAGTAACAGTTTTTTCGATTTTCCATATTTTGTTTGTTGGAAAAATTGGAAGTGGCGCGCATAATAATTTTTTTATTATCAAATAGCGGCTTTCTTCCCAAAAAGGTTGGTCACTCCTGCTGTAGAACAACTGATTAAGTTTAGTCGTAAAGGGTTCCTGTGGTCCAAATTTCTGCATTTTTATATTATTCTTTATCATTTTAACCGGTGGTCTTTCTTATGGGAGGAAGGGGGGGGGTACATTCTTGAAACACAGAAAAATGAGCGTAAGGAAGCACAGAGGTGTAATCACCAGTGGCGCACACAAGGGGAGTGTCCTGGGGTCCGGACCCCCTTACAGCCCTTGAGTTTTTTCGATTGATGATAATCCTATATATAACGTAAAATTTAATTGAGTACTTGTAATTAACAATTTATTTTATTAATTAATGGTAATTAATAATTCAATAATTTATTTTTTACTGTTTTTTGTTAACAAAATAGAAAAATCAGAAGAATCAATTGGTGTTGTCTTGAGGTATGATACGAGTTGAGGGACTTTCGACCGTGGACTCCCCCCTTGAAAACTTTTTGTGTGCGCTACTGGTAATCACCATGGTAAAAATTAAATATTTGTTGGTCTATGGCTTGAAGCGCCTTGTGCACACCACTGATTTTAACTTTAATAGACATTTAAACTTTTTGTGTAAAAGATATCTCGATCAATATGCATTAAATATGTCACAAATTTCACATCTCTCTTCATACGTAAGTTTTTACATGGGCATGAATATGCGAAGAGTGTGTCAAGATCTGCGCATACCCCAAATCCGCAGACAACTTAACCCATAGAATGCTCGTTAAAAATCGCACCTGCTACACCATCCATCACAATACGCAACATCACTTGCCACTTCTGCGAGGGTGCAGCCCCAGCTGGTACAGGCCCACGAACCTCACCCCACACAAACGGAAAAACGGCGCGAAAATCGCTGGAACCCAGCCCAAAACATCCCCTCTCAAGAACTGGGAAAGACCACGCATCTCATTAGCATATCGTCCATCGCTCGTGCCTCCTTATTTAGTTAATTAAGCCAAACACCCTCCACATTTGCCTGATCTTAGTAGGCCAAAGAACTTCAGTTCACGGCCAAAAAAGAAAAAAAGAATCCTGGCTAGGTGGTGGTAACGCCTCGGGACTAGGAGAGGTTACTTCCTGTCGCACCCCCCTACGCGCGGTATCTTACCTTCTTTCCTTATTATTTATTCGTACTTTGTACTACCTGGTGGGGTGTATTGGATAGTGGGTAGACCCCACCGTGGGGCGGATGTGCAGATTTTTTCCTAATTGGTGCACATCGGAGGATCGGGGGCGATGTTAATTATCCCGGCGCCATGTGGTGAGAAATCCGATGTAAATTGCGGCTTTGTTTGGAAATGGCCTCTGTCTAATAGATGGGGTGGATTGGGTTGTGTGTAAACATGTGTGGGTGCATTAATTGAAATAGGCAAATTAATTCCTGCAAGACCACATTAATTATGTAAGACGGCTGTGGTTGATGATATGTTCTCCTCTCTGAGTAACTTATGTAGTGCAATTGTATTTTTGATTACTCATCATTTCAATTTTAACTAACTAATTGGGTAAACAAACTTTCCTTTTTTTTTTTTTTTTTTTGTTTTGAAATGGTAGAAATCGAAGGGCCAGAGAAAGAGTTACTATTTGAGTCTAAGGGCGTGCAACGGATTGTGTTTCGTGTTGAAGTATGCTATTTAGATTTAAATTCAGAGTAGAGGTCAGGTTTTAAAAAATCGGAAACGGCAAACTAAAAAGTGCTGTTTTTATATTTTCTTTCCTTCTTTTTTTTTTTTTTTTTTAAGTAAAAGAAGTTTTAATGCAAGAATTTTTTTTTAAAATTTCAATTAGGTTTCTCAAAGTATTACAGGTCAAGACACAGTTTCGAAAATGATAATTTTTCCCGATCTACTTGTTAGTATTTCATAATTAAGAGAAAAGAAACATGAATAGAGGAGGGGAAAATAATAACTAACAATTTTTAAACTTATTTTATTGAAGACATTTTTTTATTGCATAAGTTTATTAGCCAAATGTATGATGGTGTGAAAAACGAAATTATTTATTTCTTGTGAAAATACAGTCGGACCTCTATTAAACGAAGCCATTAAATCTTAAAAAAAGTTCGTTATAAGAAAAATTCATAAAATAGAGATTCATCCTTTAGTATATTTTATAAACCACATGAAATAAATTTTAAATTAATAAGTGCTATATATTATTTAAAAAGATTAATTATTTCCACATTTTTTGAAAATTAATATCTATTCATTTTATATATTCTATTCATTAAAACGAAATCTGCAAGGAAAATAATTGAACTGAATTCAGTGGCATAACAGCCCATGAGGGCCAAGGCCTACTAAGCATATCTTAGCATTCGTGATCTTAGGCGCTGGGGTGCATGTGCAGATGTTTTGGTCAAGTGGTCAGTCTGACGCGAAACCCCCAGTGTTCAGCTCCCAAGCAAGCTTGATACTCTTTTATTGGCCCACTGAAAGGATGAAAGGCTGAGTCGACGTCCCAGCCCGGGACTTAAGCCCCGGACCTGTGGTGTGGAAGCGCGATACATTACCACCAGTAGCGCACACAAAAAATTTTCAGGGGGGGGGGTTCTATCGTCGAGTCCCCCAACTCTTATTATACCTCAAAACAACACCAATTGATTCTTCTGATTTTGTCGATTTTATTAACCAAAAATAGTAAAAAATAAGTTATTCAATAAATAATTAGCATTAATTAATAAAATAAATCCTTAATTACAAGTACTTAATTGAATTTTAAAATTTTAATTAAATACATAATCATCAATCGAAAAAAACTCAAAGGCTTGTGGTGGTGGTGGGGGGGGGGCCGGAACCCTAGAACACCTCCCTTGTGTGTGCGCCACTAAGCCACTGGGCTTCGCAAGGTAAAAAAGGAATTAAAAAAAACATTGTCCATGACATTGTCCATTATACACTGATAAAACTATGAATTTTTAACACGACATTTTCTAATTTAAAGCTTACAAGTTATTATAAACACATATTATTTCATAGCCACTAATTTTAAGCAATAACTTACATTTAACATTAATAATTTAATAACTTTAACAACTACCACATGCGTCCTTAAATTTAATAACAGAAAAAATCTGTTAATTTTATTTTAACTTTTTGTTTAAAAAATTACGGCAATTTCATTGCTATACGTGTGTTAGGCACCTGGTAAAACCAGTTCAAGGCCATTTATTACCATACCACTTTATACCCTTTTAGCACATAAAATGTGCTAAAAGAGTAAGTATAATCTGTAGTGTAATTTGAAAAATATCCTGAAATATTTTGAAAATAGCGAGGGAAAAAAAATCGAATCACAAGAGAAAAAGTTCGTAAAATAGAAAATGTACTTCGTTGTTCGGAGGTTATATTACGAAGAAAATTGTAAAATGGTTCTTGGTTCCAGGAAAAAGTTCGCAAAATACAAGTACTTTATGTGAAGGGTTTGACAGTAATTCACAAGCAATTGGAAGGTTGATTTAAAAAATTGATTTGAAGAGAGATACAGTAGGTTGGAAGTATAAATGAAAGGTGTTCCCTCGTTCAAATAGTAAAGTATGCAGGCCAGCCATTTTCGAACGAAAAAAATTTTTTTTTTCAAAGCATCAAGTAAAGTTTGTGTACTAGTTAATAATCACTTCGGTTGATTGATTGATTTGTTGCTTAAATTTGTCTTTAACATTCTTAAAACAAAAATCATTTCTTAAAACTCCTCTCAATGAACAGCTTTCTTCGGAAAACAAAATAAACAACAAATTACTTTCAGTCATTTTGAATTCAGTAAAAATAACAGAAGCAGAGAGAGAGACATGCCATTTAACCATCTGAGGATTTCCAAGGTAAACCTTATAAATTGAAACATTCTGAAATCAGGTCTGCAACTCGAGGATTGTCTGCAGAATCATTTCCGCATTCAAAGGCACTCCAGAGTTTTCTTTGCTGACGTAATTTGCATTTAAAGTGATACGCGGAAATCTTCTTAATCTCGTTATTGATTTCATTATCATCAATAATGTGATTAGCATGTTTTTAAAAAGGCAATCCGTCTTATTTTCAGATGCAAAGGACTTCGAAGATCATGTCGAAGCTGATTGCAACATTACAAGTCTTATAAAATGCTCGTGAAATAGTAGTAATAAAAATAAAAATCGGTAATAAACTTATTTCTTCGCATAAATTAGTTGTGCACGGAATTTTCCGGAATGAAAATACTCTCTTTTATGCTGTTCTCATTTGTATGCTGACAATGATATATAAACCCCGGAAGTAAAATTGGTACGACAATGGTCAAGGCCTCAGAGAAGAATTGTGGGACCTTGGTATAATTATGATGTGAATTCCGAGTCTGTCTAAGAAAATTAGAGCGTGAGCTGGATAAATTAGCTTCGAAAACACACAGCATGTGTATGGCCGCAGCTGGTTAATGGTCCTAAGTGGTTAACAAGTAGTCAAGTTCACAAACTTGTGAATGGTACTCAAGGGCACAGCTACCACCGTATCAACCGTATTAATAATACGGGGTCCCCAAGTTACAGGGGTTCCAAAATGCGTAACATTCTGACAATTTGAAAGATTGTCTTTATTTCTTTTTAAAAAAGGGCCCATTCGGAATTTTTATATAGGGCCCTCTCAGGACTAGCTACTTCAATGATGGTACTACACACACTGGCCAATGAATTAGAAACCTTTGAGATTTGCATTTGAATGAGTGCTACGGATGAAATATGTAATTCCCCCTCCCAATGACGTGGGTTATATGGGATTAGAATGCTTGTACTCGTATAAGTTGTGGCGGATCTATCCGCGACTCTACTAATACCTTAGGGATTCTTCTGCGGAAAAATATTTTATTTCAACCAACTTTCGCCGAGTAATAAAGCGTTATTATGCAAATGAAGTATATTATATAATTTCTGCTTTCACGAGTTTAAGGGGTTGGCAATTTGGAGTTAGCAAAGAGTTGGCAAGTGAGTTGGCGAGTTACTTTGTTAGTTGAAGATTGGAGGATCGTGGAATTATTAAGAGATTTTGGAGTTTGTCCATGAAAAGGATTACGGAGAGTGGATCCAACGACAGTGATTAAATCCAGATAAAGATCTCCAACAAGATTCAAGTATAGGATCTGCTTCATAAAAGTGCAGGTATCGTGAGCCTTGTTTAATAAGAAGTTAGCTTATTAGTGTGCGACGTATTTTATATTGAGCGTGTTTAAGCTATCAGGGAATCAGTTGAGGGTCCGTAGTATTATCCCCGTGCTATTGAATCGCACCTGCGCGCTCTACTATTTGATTATTTATCTTAATTAGATTGTTATTGTATATGACTGATATTTTGGTAACAATAAAATAGTTAGTGTGAAATCATGTCTGTTGATTATTCAGTTTCTCCCACACACCTAGCCGGGTCTTTGGGTAGACAAGAGGTTTCAGATGGAAGCAGGAACCATCCGGCATTACAAAGTAAGGTGTCAAAGTGCTTTTCACGATAAGTGTAGTAAAATGGGAAAAAAGACTGATCTTTTACCATCTAAAAAAAAAGGCTTATTGTTGGTTCCCTTTTAGTGGGTGCCTCGATTTCGACGATAGCAAATTTCACTGGGTTCTCAAAAGCAGCCATGTCAAAGGTTTTCAAAAGTTGGCATCAGAACCCACAGTCTTTCGGTAGAAGACTTAACTGTCTTTTGAACACAGTTTTCCAAGAGCTTGATCGGCGGCGTCTCCGACGGATTGTATGACAGTACAGGGACTCTTATAATTACCAGCCCAAACTG
>BMAO01016590.1:0-19167 GCA_019973975.1 Trichonephila clavata
ATGCAAAATTAAGGACGAGATTTGTTTTTCAATATAACTTTGTACAAAAGCATTCCAAATGAACATTTAATACTGCAGATCCCAATGCTCAGCATGGTAATGTAAGCAAATAATTTACTAAAAGAGAAATCAGAGGGATAAAAAGAAGCTTTATTGAAAAGTAGCATGGAGCGCAATGACCGAATGGAAACATCTGTGATGGGTGTCCAGCAAGAAATATCCGGTCTTTAGTAGGGGACATGATCTCCTGACTGCTAGGTGGTACTTACAGCGTCTGCGCCATGCTGAGAATGAGGTGTCAATGAGTTGTTGAGGCATTGCTGCCCATTCGTCTTGCAGCGCCAATCGAAGCTCCGGAATCGTTACTGGTGGTAAGGTACGAGCTGCCAAGCGTCTGCCTAGAAAATCCCAAACATGCTCTATGGGATTGAGATCCGGAGATCGTGCCGGCCAATCCATACGTTCAATATCCTCACTCTCTAAGAGCTGTTCGGCAGCTACTGTGTGATGACATGGTGCATTGTCGTCCATGAAAAGGAACTGCGGACCCATAGCGCCTCTAAAAAGACGCACATATGGAAGAAGAATCTCATTACAATAACGGGTCCCGTTGACTGAACCTGCGTCGAAGATGTGAAGGTCTGTACGACTACCAAGCATGATGCCTCCCCAAACGAGAACACCGCCACCTCCATACCTGTCCCTTTCAATGATGTTCGAGGGATGATTGCGGCTTCCCCGCTCTCTCCAGATGAGTATGCGATGAGAATCGCTACTCAGACTGAATCTGCTCTCATCTGTAAAGAGTACTCGTCCCCATTCATTGTCTCTCCAATTCCGGTGTTACCGGCACCACAGAGAATGCCTTCTCCGATGGGCAGGCGTTAGAGGTACACACCGTACAGGGCGTCGTGTAAACAGACCGCCACCGTGCAGTCTTCTGGCCACGGTAAAACGCGATATCGGTCGTCCAGTCGCCTGTGTCGTGTGTCTAGCGATTTCTCCCGCTTTCTTCTGCCTGTTTCTTCTGGCCTGTAAGGCAATATAACGGTCATCTGCGGGTGTGGTTCCTCGTGGACGACCACTACTGAACCCCCGGATAGCTGTTCCTGTAGTTTGAAATTGTCTCCAAAGTCGTGAAACGATGCTGTGAGCAATTCCGAACTCTGCAGCCACACTTGTCACACTGCGACCTTCCTCCAACTTCCCAATGATTCGACCTCGGGTAAAAGCATCCAGATGTCGTCTAACAGATTTATTATTCGCCATTTCTCGCTGAGGCAGCAACTCGGTGTGATTTTAACTGCTATACGGTGTGCAATCTCTTTGCCAGAAATACTAATCTTACACCGACAACATGCTTTACTACTCAGACACTCCCCCTTTACGTCTACCTGCATATCTGCGCATGTGCTACCGTACATCACCTCACTTAATCTCCTGATTGGTCTTTCTGTCCGCTCTGCCTCTTCGTTCAGCTGATATGCTAATTTTTCGACTTCGTCCTTAATTTTTGCACACCAGCGTATATATAGTGTAACAAAAATGGAAGAAACTAAAAAAGTCAATGGACTAAAAAGGATACCTATTATGATTTCTAAAGCTGTTACTGAATTAAGACCAGCAAATTTGGGTTATATATCTATCTATATATATAAAGGAGAAAAGCGACTCAACTGACTGACTGACTAATCACGATATCTCCGGAACTATTCAACCTACAGATATGAAAATTGGTTTTTAAACTATTAGACGTACAGTCTTGAAATTTGGTAAAAGATTCCTTTCGCAGAGTAGAGAACCGCTACAAAATGGATTTCGCGAAAATTAAACCGCAAGTTTCATTTCGGGGGATTAAGGGGCGTAATGGATATAAGTATTTCCGTTTTTTAAACTATTATACCTACCTGCTTGAAAATTGGTGGGCATGTTCCTTTCATGGAACAGAGTTCCATTAAAACGAAACATTAAAACGAAAATAAACCCCAAGGAGGGTTGCGAGAGGTCACGGGGAATTATGGGGAAAAAATACCGTTTTTGAATTGTCAGACCCACATACTTGAAATTGGTTAAGCATGTTTCTTTTGTTGAACAGGGATCTACTAAGAATGTATTTTAGGAAATCAACTCCTGGGGGAGCATGGGGTTACTGGGGTGTATTGACACAAAAAAATTTCCTTCTTTCGAAATACAAGGTCTATAATAGTGGAATTTGGTTTGCATTTTCCATTTGTTAAATTGAAATCCATTAAGAACGGTTATATTGGAGAACGTTTCTCAACGGAATTACGGTAGGAATTGATAATAAAAACTTTGTTTTTACTCTATTAGACTTAGACTTAAAATTTGTCTTGCATGCTTATGGAGTAGAGTTCCACCAAAAATTGGTTACGCGGAAATCCACTTGGTTATAGGGTACGAAGGTACAAACATCCTTCTATACTTCAATTTTTAAAATTTTTAGAAAATACAAATTAGAAGTCCTGTTCTTTTTTTATATCAAGTGTCGAGAGTTACAGGTATATATATATATATAAACAGTATATATTTATAAAACGTCATGAAATACCCAGCGAAGCGGGCGGGTAACGGTTAGTATATATATATGTGTGTGTGTGTGTGTGTTTTGTAGCAATTTTTAAATTCCGTTTTTTTTTCCCTCCTTCATCTTTATATCTATGGTTGGGCATGGTACGCTCTTGAAAAAATAACGGATTGCTTTAAATATGTTACTAGTTTGAGTAGTGATGTTTAGGCTACACAGTGCCCGTTTTAAAGACAGTAATATTGAAAGTAATTTGTGTTTTCTTTTTAGATTATATTATTAAATTTATTCTTCAGATAAAAAATTTTTACCGGTCTTAATTTTAAAAATTACAAATTTTTCTTGTAAAATACTCAATTTTTAAAGTTTTTTAGTTATTTTCAGTGATTTCTGTTTCTTAAGATTATTGAGAACAAAAGTTAGTATGGATTTGAACATTTCAAACTAATATTCCCTACTAAAAATTCCTTGTTGAATTTTAATAATTATTTTTACAGCTATGGAAAATATATCAAATTTTTTAAAACTATTAATTTAAGATTTTTAGAAAAAATAACTAGTGCTCTCAGACCGAAATCCATACTAACTTTTAAAGAATATATATATATATAAATTCTACAAAAATTTTTCAATATTATCTTGAACAGAAAAAATCCTTGGGAGAAATATATCCTCAAAATTGAAAAGTCTGAGAAAAACACAGTTAGTTTCTAAAGGCATGAAACAAAAATTAATAATGCCTGTAAAGATCTAATTAAAAAAAATGTTTTTATCCAAATTATGTACACTGTATCAAAACACTACTTTAATTAAATATGTTACATGAGGATATATTTTTTTTTTTATATTTAAAATATGTTTTACATAAAATTGATAGCATTTGTTATATATATACGATGACAGAGATTACTCAGCCTAATCTTATCATGATGCTTTCAAAAAAGTTTTGAAACACTTATAAAAATAATAATGATACAAACTGAAATTAGAAACCCCCAGGTTTGTACGTATAACATCTAATTTTTTCTCAGTTTTAAGTCGGTGCAATTTAAAAAGTTTGATTTTTATTACATGACTTGAAATTGTTTTACTATAGTGTTATAATACATTTTGTAATATCATAGATAAATTCAGTTATATTTGTGTATACGGAATACTTGAACTCAATAAAGTCTCATTGTAGTATCAGTTGAAATAAATTAAATGTAAAAAAACTTTTTTAAGAACAAGCTTTTATTTAAACGCGCTAAAAAGAATAAAATAAACTTTTCCTTTAAAACTTTTTTTACTATCAACTTATAACGTCATTACACAATTTATATGATATAAAAGCTTGTCGCAATATTTAAGTACTCATATTTACTTAGTTTGAATTTTTAAAAACTAAAATCAATCAGGTCAAGTTATTTATTTTACTTGTTTATCTACACAGGTAAATCTCGCGACAAGCTTTTTTATCATATAAATTGTGTAATGACGTTATAAGTTGATAGTAAAAAAAATTTTAATGGAAAAGTTTATTTTATTCTTTTTAGCGCGTTTAAATAAAAGTTTGTTCTTAAAAAAGTTTTTTTACTTTTAATTTATTTTTTACTTTTTAGTTATCGCTGGACAGGTTTCTCAGCCTGTTCAACTCATTGAACGCTGATTCGCCATCTTTGGTTTAGCTGAATTAATTCTCGCAAAAGGGGGTATTAGACTAAAAACACAATTTTTTAAAATCCGTAATTTTTAAGCAATTTTTTCAATCTTCGTGCAGATTGTGGGTAACATTGTTCTACATACGAAAAAAAAAGGTTTAGTGAGATTATCTTCATAAATGACAAAGTTATTAAATGTTTAATTAAAATTTTGACTATTTTTGAAAAACTCAAAGAATATATTATTTATTTGAAATATTTTGAAGATAAGGGATTTCTCTAACATATTAGAAAAAATTTTTAGTTATTTATTAAAAAACTTCAAAAGGCATTTAAATATTTGTATTAATCAATAAAATGCTTAAGACTCAAAACGCATGTTGTAATCAAAAAAGAAAGTTTTATCAAATAATGATAATTTTTTGCTGGACATTGAATATCTTCTACGTAAGAATCTATTTTTTTAATTGCTCAGGTCATCTTTAGAAACTTGATTTTGAAAAAGTCAATAATTAAATTCAAATAAAATTAACAGATTCTATTTGTAATTAAATTTAAGGGCCCATGTCGTAGTGTGTGTTTAGATTACTGGGGATAAAATGAGGTATATTTAAATTACTTGTAGGCTTAAAATTAGCAAATTTCTTTAAAAAATTCCTTCATTTTATTATAAAACTATTTTTTAATCGAAAATATATTGCATTTCTAGATAATATTTTTCTCTTGTTGTTTTCCCAGCGGATTCATTTTTGATGGGTAAGATACATAAAAAAATGATCTTTCCGATTCTGTAATTATTTTTTGTCTGAGTTTCATAGATTAAAGTTAGATAAATTATTTAAAGAATTTCTTCAATACTCCATCTCAGTTTAACTTGGCAGCGTTGAGAAAGGTATACAATGTACCAATCTACTTGAAAAATAGCTCTACTTTTTTGTTTTGAATTTAAATCCAAGAAAATAGATAGAAATTTGTAAAAAAATTGCATACGTTGTAGAAATTAGATTATATTTAAGTTGTAGAAATGTAATTATTTTTTAGACAAAGTTAATTAATACTGTCAATAGTGCAACGTTATGAAATTCCAGTTTGGCTGAAAACCGATTTTCGACGCCAACTTTTGTCATTGTTGTAACAATAAAATTATTACAACAATGCAGATATATCCAAGTTGGCGCCCAAAACTTCATAATATTTTTAATTAATATCTTTTTAATTAATTGCAATATCGGAATATAAATGGTCAAAACATGCATTGTCATCCAAACTAAACGTGTATACAAAATTTCAGCTCAATGGGAGGAACATATCAGCTTCAAAAGTGAGTTGCAAGATTCCACCCGAACAAATTACATACATACATACATACATACATACATACATACATACATACATACATACATACATACATACATACATACATTGTAAGTTAAATAAAAGCTTTTAATAATAATAAAAAGGCTGATTTTAAGTCATATAATTTTCAGTAGTATTCCACCTCTTCCAAATATTGTCTTTTAGTAACACAAGAATGTTTTGAGCCCGGCAATTTCTCAATAGGAAAAAATTAATGAAAGCAAAAAAAACTTCTAAGGTTTTTAACTATGTGTAAAAACACAAATATTGCTCTTTAAAAATTAAAAACCTCGAAACATAATTGAACAGAAACGATTTTAGTAGTAAAAGTAAGAGTTAATAGCCATTTCACTGAACGAACCGATTATTCTCCCAAATATCTCTCTTTATATACAAAAAAAATTTCATGATGCTGTAAAAAATTTATTTCAAGGTTTTTTTTAAGGTGAAGTTATCAAAAGAAACTACATCTTTTTTACAGAATGGAGCAAACTCACAGTTTGGGCAAATTTACATTTATGATAGGGAGGCTTTGCATGAACGTGCAAAAATAGTTAAACGTGACGATGTGTTACAAATTTTACAGCCAATTATGAAGAAAAAACCGTATGAACTACATAATACAAGGAAATTACAGTTTTACAATTTGAGCTGTGATAGAGTTGCATAATTTGTACAATGGGAGTTGGTCCGCGATTAGGCAGATAAGGGAGGGGGCGGTACCTCCTTCCAGTTTTTAATTAAACTTTTAAGAATGGAAAAATGCTTTAAAATGATTGCTAAACTAATCACTCTCTCTAAACTGGCGAATATTGAGATTGTCAACTCTCAGAAAACTTCAAATATATTAAAAACTGATTGGTTATCAGACTCCCTTAACCTTTTCAATAGAATTTTTGCTATTCCTGGTGGGCGCAGTAGCTTAGTGGTTATGGTCACGAGTTCATGTCTGGAGTGTCATGGGCTCAAATCCTGTTGCCACTAAAGACCCTCCGTGTAGATGAGGCCATTCCTCCCAATTATGTGGTAGTTAGGAAAGAGGGATGCCAGCTCAGGTGTCATTCTCGTTACTCGACCGAGGTTGAACATTACGAGGTTTGTGATCAATAGCCCTCTTGTTGCTTTATAGAGCGACACTAATCTCTCTCTTTCTTCTGCTAATCCTGCTCCAGGCACATAAATTACTTTAATAAACCCTGTAAAAATTTTCATTTATAGTTAATCTTTTATCTTCAAAATTTACATATCTAATAGTGATTGAATTTTTTTCCTAATGGGAAATTTTAAGAGTGCAGTCCATTTGCACGTAGCTGCTTTAATTTCGGAAAGGACTTCCTTTCCAAGTACAAAAATAACTTATTTTTGAGATCTGTGCATAATTCTCCGTTTTACGAATTTTTTATTCTGCTTATGTGATCCATTAGCACAGAGTAGTAATTACTTAACAATTCGATTAAAATTTTCCATTACATTCCATTACATTAAAACTGTTTAAATGTAATTTTATAGCAAAAACATGAAGAAAAATTACATTTTCAAAACATTCTCTTTTCATTGAAAATACTTCTATGTAATATTTTTTCTGTGTATATATAGTTAGGATTTTTCTTTACAGAGCCTGAATTAAGATTTTTGAAACATTCACATTATTTTTAGAGTTACTATTGAAATAACAACCAGGCTTCTTCATAAAAATTTCGCTACTTTATTAATATAAGTCCACTTCTAAATTATACCTTCTAAAAAGTCCAGTTGCGGTAGGGATTCTTGGGAGCTTCCCAAATCGAATAACAAAAACTAAACTTTCGTAACATCAAGAATTATTTTGAAGATTGTCGAATTTTAGATATCCATAATAATAATGTTTACGATAAATTTTACATCTCGCCACATTGACATCAATAGGAGTATTGTAAAGTTTTCATATGCAAGAGTATATTTTTTTAATTCTTGATTATTTTAGGGCCCCGGTGCATAGCATCCATTGACCACTCCCTGCAGAAATTAGCTTTAAGAGTTTTCAGTCTGGTTGAAATGACAATTCTACAAATGTTTCACTCACTAAGAAAGTATACACCCCACAATAACCCCCTTTTTTCAGTCCCAAAATAGATTCCAATCGCCTCTCCCTGAAATAAACAGCTATCCTGTTCATGTGTTTCCCCCACCCTCGTCAACCTTATCTCAAGGTCACTTGACCGTTTCATCTTGGAAACAAATTGTCAGAACTTCCTTCTTTCATTCCAACGAAGAGGGTCCCCTCCCCAACAATGATGTGATCTCATGATGTAGTCTAGGGTTACTTTAATTCTCTTACCCCTCCCCCTGTCAAATAAAAAAAGCAGAATTAGTGTTTCTGAAGTGATTAAAATCATTATTCATGTAGCAAAATATTCTTTTTCATAAAATAAAGTATTCTTAATGTGTATTTAAGCAGTTTATGCTCAATTTTCTTCTAAAGTAATGTTTTAAAAGTTTTGTACGTAGATTGCATACACGTGGCGCCATCTGCAGTCATTACAATAAAGCTTGCCAAACATGGCGTCCGAGCATTTTGGAAGCAAAGATATATGTATTTTTCGTAATTCAAAAATTTCTAGACCATTTCTGACATTTTTACATTTCAAGGTGGATTTATATGAGTAATTTACGTTCTCAACAAAAGTTTCATATCCAAATAATGTGATTTCATTAAGTTAAAGTACCCTGACCTTTTCAGTACATTTAGAAGTCCACCTTAAGAAACTGTCCTTACTCAGGATGCTGACACATAACTTAATTTTGTCTACAGACACCGTCTTCATTTAGAAAGCTGACGTATTTATTGTGTCTACAAAGCATTATTCTGCTTCCGCCCACCGTTTTCGCTTAAGATGCTGACGTTTTTATAGCATTAAAATCGCTTTACTTTGTCTTCGGATACCGTTTGCGAAGGCATTACTGAATTATTTTTTGTTCATTTTACTAGTTAAAATATGCTCATATTATCTTTCAGTAAATAAATTGTTAGGATTCACACAGTAACCACGTTTGATAAAAAAAAGATCTTAGCTTTAATGTCTTATAATTATCCATTTTTTTAATTTTAAATCACTTTTAAATAATAATTTACTCCAATTATTAAATACTTATTTATAACAAATATATATCGACAAAAATAATATCGTTAAGATATGTCTGGAGTAAATTTGCAACAGTAATTTTTTCCCTTCAATTATAAAAGAATCTTAAATATGTCTAAAAAAAGTTATTATTCCCAGTAAAAACTTCTTCCTTTTTGACTCGTCCTAATAATTTGATAGAATATGGAATATGACTGCATACAACTTTAACAGAGCTAGACTTTGCCATTTTATTTAAAAAATGCATATATATATATAACTATCTCTGTCAGAAAATATGCAAGGTAAGGTGGCACTTGTAGCCCGAACAATATTATTAACGATATATATATAAAATAATAATAAATAATACTTCACAATATACACTCATGGACAAAAAAAATAGCGCACCAAGAAATAATTGCGGGATCACAACGAAGCTTGGCATGAAAGTATATGTGGGGGAGATATTCAAATGATTAGAAATGCAGCGTGATTGCGCCTTACGTATAGACGGTAGAGGGCGTTTTACGTCGTTCTCCGTGGAGTATAAAACAAGTAACCAAAGCTTGTTTGAGTGTGCTGAATCGTTTACAAAGGAAGCGCTGAGGTAGACATGCCATTACGCCGTTTTCGAAGACAATTGAACAGCTGTCGCAGTTTGAGAGGGCCAGAATCGTCGGCATGATGGAAGCTAGGTGGTCAGCTAGGCGAGTAGCTCGTCAATTAGGCCACTCTGATTGATTTGGGAGGAGGTGTTGGTACCAGTGGATCTGAGAGATGTCCTTTACACGAAGAGCAGGCTCAGGACGCCCTCGACAGACCAGTCGTCTAGAAGACCACCACATGCTAAGAAATGCACGCGCACAGCTAACTGCTTCATCGGCCGCCATCCAGGCACAGGTAACACCTTCATTAGGGCTCTCTGCGTCTTCTCAAATCATACGAAGGTGCCTGGCTGAAGGACATTTGGGATCGCGGCGGCCATTATGTCTACTGCCCTTGACGCCCACCCATCGACGCCTCCGTTTAGAGTGGTGCCGTGCGCGAGGAAACTGGACCACAACGGAATGGTACCAGGTCGTCTTTACCGACGAATCCAAATTCAATCTCAGCAGTGATGACAATCGTGTTCGTGTGTGGAGACCCCGTGGTGAACCGCTCAATCCTGCCTTTGCTTTGCAGTGACACACCGCTCCCACAGCTGGTGTGATGGAATGGGGTGCCATTGCCTACAATACACGGTCACCCCTAGTATTGATCCGTAGCCCCATGGTATGTCCATGACATCCTGCAAACACATATGTTGCCACTCATGCAACGGCTACCAGGAGCCTTTTTCAACAAGACAATGTTCTACCTCACGCGAAAAGGGTGTCACAAAACTGTCTCCGCACTGTTACTACCCTTCCTTGACCTGCCCGATCCCCAGATTTGTCTCCAATCGAGTATTTAGGACGGCGAGTTGGACATCCCACGAGTTTGAACGAACTAGACGCAAGGTTACAGTTAACATGGAACGAAATGTCTCAAGACATCATACAGCACTTGTATGCCTCAATGCCCGATCGTATCGCATCGTGCATTCGCGCTAGAGGGGGTTCAACAGGGTATTAAATCCTCCATTCTTTTGCCTTTTTCTCTGAAATAAATTATAATTTGATTTTCTTATCGTTTACTTATATCAAAGTAGTCAATACGTATGTAAAATTTCGTTCATTTTGACGACTCTTTCTTGGTGCGCTAATTTTGTTGTGCATGAGGGTATATAGTATGTCGTTTTCGTTACTCCTTGTTCATTCAAACTCTCATTGTCATTTGCACCAAACACTTAAGGACATTTAGCCCTACTAAATAATTTTAAATCGTCAAACTCCGCTTATTTTTACTCGTTAAGCCAATTGAATTTAAAGATTTTTTGTTTTAAAAATACTTAGTTAAAAAGTTTTAAACTTAACTCTGATGCAAAAGGGCATTAGTGACCCACGAGCTAGTACTAAAAAATATATGAACAAAATTTGACCCATGTCTCAAAAAAAGTTCACCATCTCTGTCCTAGATCTTCTTTAAATATTTGTTCTTTTTTTATTATTTATCATTGTTTTCATGTGATACTTGAGCAGTTTGGATGCATCCTTCCAATAAAGCCATATGTAACAATACAATCACAATATTGTTCACACATATGTTGAAAGCATTTAGAAATGTCTTTCGACTTAGCAAAATTAGTTGATGCTATTGAATATAAGTACCTCTTTTTAAGCCAGGTAAGAAATTACAAGGGATTATAGATACTTATGCTTGAATTTGTTCAATTCTGTAAAATAAGTACTTTATAGTTAAACTATATTTTAATTGTATTGCTTTTTAACACGCTTTTATGTTTCACTTGAATGTAACGGAATCTTTGAATTTGATTTTTACCTACTTTTAAAGGTCAGATTAATTCGAAATTTCGCACACTTATTAAGGACCGATGACAATACAATAATTTCCTAATTTTGCTCTATTGTCCTGCTCAGGACATCAGGAGTAACGATTATTCAGATTTGGCGACAAGTTCCATATACCATTTCCAGATTTGGCGACTAAATGATTAAGGTGCAACCCTACTTGTGGTTAATAGAAATAAAACAAACCAAAAAAAGTGTCCTTCATATGAGAAAGGGGAGGGTGGGGTGCGTCAGTAATGTCTTACCATAATTATAAACAATTGTCTAGTTTTTCTAAAAATGGAAGGGGGAAAAAAAGACAGCTTCTGTTCTAACTGCTAAATATTTTTATTTTTTTATAAAGCAATACCTTTAGAAGTGATGATATGAACTAACATTATAGCAATACGTTTAAAAGGTGAAAGAACGATTGACACTTCAATATTTCTTCTTTACACACTTTTATTAGTTTCACCTGTATCTATAGAGACCGGATTTTTGAAATATAACGATACGGGACTGATCCGAGGCCCCGTTAACGGAGAGAATAAATACCCCAGATCCGTTAATTAATATCCATTGAAGGGCAAGACTAATTTCAGCAGCTAAGTAATCCCCCCCCCCGGGTCCAAATATCAAACTCAAGGATAAATTCAACAATGAGTAAACGATAGTTTGAAAACTTTTTTTAAAAAAAAAAAAAAACAAGCTTTTATTGAAGATCGAACTAAAAAAATGAAAAATAAATTATAGTTTAAAAAAACCGTTTTTATAGTGAATTGGACAAAAAAGTAAAAAAATAATTCTTAATATAAGAATAAAATGATTAAATTGAAAATTAATGTCATTGGGGTAAAAGCGTGGGGTGCTTTGAACAAAATTCTTACACTAACTCAGCATTTCAGTATAGAACTAGTAAGAAATTATAACAATTAATACAGAGCACCCTCCACCTTTCGCTTTTACCCCCAATGACATTAATTTTCTTGTTAATCATTTTATTCTTATATGAAGAATTTTTTTTGTTACTTTTTAGTTCGATTTACTATAAAAGTGTGCTTTAAAGTTTTTTTTAAAATTATAATTTATTATCATAATTTTTCAAAAATTCAAAATAGTTGTGAATTTTCTGTGTGAATAATGGGGAGGGGGATCCCCATTAGTAGTATATATATAATCACTTAAGAAATCCATTCTTTTTTTACCTGTGTAAGCCAATAATAAAATGATTATAAAATTTTCTTTTCAATCATCGCAAACTCCAAACAAACAGTTTCATAAGAATAAGGCCTATTCAAGACAGCAGGAGAATAGTGGCAAATTAACTATCACAAATTTTATTCAATGAAATACAAATTGAAGCAGAAAAACTTCTGCTTAATCTTTTCAGTAAAAAAATATTCCACAGTACACATTCATCATACATATTTTATACAAGAGAAGATAATTAAATATTTTAAAATGTGATCAAGTGCTACTTAAGGCTGTTTTCGCCATATGTACGAGAGTGTGAACTTAACGTGAAGCACATTTTAAAACAGAAACAATGCTTCAATTTTTATAAAAATTTTGTGCCACTGCAATTTATGCATTTGTTTATAAAATAGTGTTTTTAAAATTTCAAAATATTTCATAAATAATTAGTTGTTTCTTTTAACATGAGAATGGATAGCCCATTTAGCATTACGGTATACGAGAAAAATACAAAACACATTTTATAAAAGAAAAAATGTGTCAACTCGGATAAAAATTAGTAGTGTGGTAAAATAAATTATTCTCTACAGGATAGCAAGGCCAGAATATAACATTAATGTTTAAGTACTTTTATATCTGAAAAAAATATTCCAAATTTGGGTTCTATTCTTTAACATTAGCCGAAGACAACCTTAAGCTATGAACATGGATCTTATTATGATACTATAACATTGAAGTGAATTCAAATAAGTTCATTTACAGATGAAATAGCAACACATGATGTACATAGAACAAAAGTAAAAAAATTATAAAGCTTAGTCACCATCCTGGTTCAAATGAACACATTATTTAAAAAAGTATGTATTCTGATACATAACATTATATATAATGTTATTCAAAAAAATTAAAACATATGTTTCATATTAAAAAAAAAAAAAATTTTCAACTTATGTACATAAAAACTTAAATGAACAGGACTTGTAGATTCTCTGCAATTAAATTAAAATTAAACTAATGTGATGAATTAAAATAATTAAAGCACATTTAAAATAGATAAAAGAGAAATGAAAACACTTTTTTAAATGAAATATGGTCCTTATATAATGAAAATGCTTTTTAAAAAACCGGAATGTTGCAACTCTACATTATTAAATTTGCATTAGAAAAAGAAGGTATACATTAAAATTCTTTTGAAAACCAGGCAATTAATAACAATAAAGTACACACTCATATACACTTAAGAGTAGTGCTTGCTCCCTGTATTAACAAAATTGCTGCAAATAAACCTTTGTTCCAAACACAGAACATACTAATTTTTAAAAAAGAATAAACTTATTTTTTTAATTATATACAGTGAAATATACATTTAACACAAAAATGCTTAAGGTGAAATATCAATAAACATGAAATAATACGACAGTCCTAACTAATTGCTATGTATTTTCATGCATTTTTTCCTCGTAACATGAAACGAAAATAGCTTAGCATGAAAAGATTTCCCTTCTGGGAATGAACAAAATACAAAAAACACCAGAAATTTAAGAGTGGTGTGAAATGAAGGAGAGGTGGTTTCCAATTTTTCTGTATTATTGGACTGTTCTACTGTATCATCGGGAGAATTCGTTGCAGTAGATGATGTGTGAGCAGCTTCAATTATGACAGACAAAGATATTTTGAAGTTTGCTCAAAGCTCAAAAAATATCATTGATTCTGACAGTGAAAATGAAATGAATAATGCAGCTCCTTTTCCCATATCATCCGAAAGGAGGAACATCATGAAAAGGAAGCAGTTATTTAGACACACATTCTAAAGGTGAAATGATTAACAAAATGGAACAATTTAATGCTAAAAAAGACAATGCAAATAAAAATATTAGTTTATTTTCCAAAAACTCCATAAATGTTTTGATTTCCAAAAAAATTGAAAATTTTGCATTAAATTTCATTAAAATCTAATAAATGTTTTTGTGCTATTGATTTTCATTAAACAAATGGGTGAAATTGTCGAATTGGCCACTGGTCCGCCAAATTTTGAAAAATCGCCAACTTAGCGTGTTTTTATGCAGCGATCCGACTTCTCCTTCACTGATACAAAACCATGAGGATTACCAGATTTGGCGCAATTATCGATTTGGCGAAAAAACACTTGGAGGGATAAGTAGCCTATTTGACAATTCAACCAATAAATGCATACTTACATATCAATGTTCATAAAATGTAGGTACTCAAATAAATTTAATTTTATCGGACATAAGCTTTTTTTTTTTTTTTTTTTTTGCAATACCTTTTACATAATATTCCTTCAATACAAAAAAATATTTCAATCCCTTCACCTTTGTGTTAAGTGATTTTCACTGTATATCTACCATTTTTGCAAAGTACAAACCAACTAATTTATTAATGATGTACTTTTACTGAATAAGATTATAGTAATTCAAAAAATCTTAAGTCTTCAAAAAAAATATCTACTTTCATATGTTAAAATAAATGCATAAATGAAATATCAAAGATGATTTTCTCATTTAGAAGTTGAGGCAGAGGGAAAAAAATTCTGGCCATTTGCATACTAACACAGCACAATGCTAATGTTCAAGATGGTAACACACAATGTAATGTTTACCAAGTTGGCAGCTTCGATTTTGCAAGTGCCGTACGTGCTGAATTGGCCACTATGAGCTTTGTTTCAAATAATGTCATCAATAGGTTGCAATAATATGCAAGAACCCAATTTGGATTATGAAATTTAACAGTTAGATACACCATGCAGTTAATAATACCATAATGCAGTTGGATACGCCAACTCAAGATGTTAAGAATACATTTGGCAATAGCATATGAAAAATACATAAAAAAAGGATATTAAACATTAAAATGTAATTCATACACATGCAAATGTAAAAGCACACAAATAGGTTACCTCTTATTTTTTATTAGAAGTTTTTTATTCAGGCCATTAAGCAAATCTACCAAGAAATACATACTGGAGACAGAATCTCATTTTCCAGAAAACATTTTAAATTACACTGCTTGACAAACAAAATCATTTGTGTAACTAAAATTCATTTTTAGGCTAAGTACAATAGTTAGAGGGGGAAAAATTCTTGCTCAAACATGTCAGGATGCCTCTTTCTTTTTTTGCAATCAAATATTCCTTTAAGCATGTTGTTAACATATTGACAAGTTACATTAGCAAAATGACTGATGCTTGTCATGCAAAAGCCTGTCATTTAATCAGTCAACAGTTTTTCAAAATAATTAATATCTAATGCAATATTTTATTTGTCAATTTGTGCTTTTTGGTGGCATTTTTGTTTGGCAAAAGTAGGGTCAACAACATAATATGCAAGTAACACAAAATTTATACATAATTAAACTGTTAAAATAAAACTATCTTAAAAATTATGAAAAAACAAAAACATAACAAAGAGTTGATGAATTATTTTTTTGTATTAAGATTTTTCACTTTAATAATAGGACAAATATCAGAGAATATATTAATATTAAAAACCATTAACATGCATAAGCTTCAAGTTGAACAAACATTTCATAACTATAACAAATTTATAAAAGAATAATACAATTAAAATTAAACATTATATTTTTTAAATTTTAGGAGGTGATAACTTTTTTACTCAAGGATTGAAATAGCCACGGTTCATTACTTCATCTTATCAAACATTTTTATAAAGATAATTTTTTTTTATCCAATAGGGCTGCGGGTAAGTATTTTTACCATTGCAGACCTAGTACATCCCCAGGAGCAAGTATCACTTTTTAGTGCAGTCCATATAGGCGGATACCAATCACCACAGGTAATTTTGACTCTCAGTTTCCTCCACAGAGGGAAGCACCTGAGCTCTGATGATGTGAACCTGTACTAAGATTTAATTTTCCCAAGCCCAATAGACAGTCTAGGAAATTTTTACGTACCATATAATCATACAACGTGGCCGCTGTCGATTTTTTGCATCACGAAAATCCACCAACTTTGGCTGGGTTCAAACCAACAGCCTTGGGTGCAATAAAGAGAATTTAAATAACAAAATAAGAATTTAAAGAGAACACTTACAGGAATAAAATAATTGAATAAAAAAAATTTTACATTCATATACAGCATTACATTGGGACAAAAGAAAATTTGATACTCCTTTGTAAGATTAAAACAAAATTCAGGTAATATAAATTTGAAAACTTAATGAAAAAAAATGTGAATTTCTTTGAAAAAAAACATTTTAATTGATACTCACAGTCGGTTGAAAGGAAATAATCACATTAAAACAATTAGCAGAATTAGGCATTCAAAAACATGATGCATTTAGAATGAATACTGCTTTGTGGTCATGTTTTGCATATAAAAACCATTACTATTCAAAGCATATCTATTTCATTGTGAATCAAATTTGCTTTGGCTGCAATATCACTAAAAAGCTGTTCTGCATTGTGTCTGCACTCCCCTTGGCATAAATTAACATATTTCCGAGCTTTTGCAAAAACAACAGATACAGTAAGTTTGAAAACTGTTCTTTGCCGACTTAATGCAGGTTCTTCCAAGCGTTCAATGTGTTCCAATTGTAAATCACATAATCTCAAAACCTTTTCCATAACCATTCTAAAATGCTCTGCATCTTTTTCCAGTCCCAATGTTTGTGATGCAATAGTAACTGCTTTCTGTTGATAGAAAACAGCTTGAGTTAGTACATCTAGATCTGTTTCTTTAGAAGGATCAGGACATAACAATGAAGCATAAGATTCCCAGAAAATGTAGTCAGTGGTGACCATTGCAGACAACCTTCCTAGAAGCTGAAGGACCTGTTTCCTATACCTGGAAGAAGGTTTTTCCTCCATATCCATTAAGTTTTTGTTTACAGCCTTCACTAAAATTTCTAAGATTTGGGGATCATAAAATTTTCCCTTGATGTCAAGAAGCCGATGCCAAGCTCTGACAGTGTCATCAAATGCTCCAATATCTGTACTGACCAAGAGAAAGTTTTCCCACATACGCCATTCTTCATAGTTAAATTTCAAAGCTTCTTTCAGACACCTCCAGGCAGACGATTTCTGATCCAAACGGATGAAAGCATTAGCAAGGTTACTCCATGCTTTAAAATTGTCTTGATCCAGTGCTACTGCCTGCCGATATGAATTGCAGGCTAAAGAGTAATCTTTACATTGATGGGCAGCATACCCTAAGGAGAAACATGTCTCTGAATCCAGGGGGTTTATCTTTAGAGCTTGTTCAAAGTATGGTATACTTTCCTTATATTCTTGCCTCTTGTAGTAATAATACCCCAAAGAACGGCAAGCACGAGCATTTGTTCCATTTGCAAGGTTGTCAGCCTTCAAATACATTTTTCGATCATCAAGAACATTTCCCAAGAGACACCAAAGATAAGGAGTTTCTTTAATTGCTAGCTGTTCTCGTATGAGTTTTTCTGCACAGGACGTGCGACCCAATCGTGTGTAACATTTGACAATATCTTCCCATGATTTTAATTTCTCATAAATAGCCAGTGCACTTTTTGTACCACCCAAGGTCATCCATAAGTCAGCTAGATCTCTCTCCAGTGACCAGATCATGGGTAAGTCAACAGCATAGAGCATGTATTCCCGAACTGAAAAACCTGGTTCATTTTTCTTGATGGACTGTATAACTGCCTCTAATTGCATGAGTGACCGCTCCACACGACGAGATAAGTGCTTTTCCAGTTTACACCTCATAACCAGAGCTTTAATGTAAATAGTCCATACTTTAGGCTGTTCCAGAATACAATTTACATATGCCATTATCTCCTCTCGCAAGAGTTCATCAAAAGCTTCTTTCTTCTTTGTTAGCAAACAATATGCCAAAAGAACCAATTGCTCTTCAGGTAAAAGACAATCCACACGATAATCTTCATCATCAACAAATGATACTTTATTCAGAAGTGTGTCATCCTGAAGATGAAGATCAGAAGGATATTCAAATTGATCCACTATTTTTGAAGGAATTTCGGATGTTTTTTTGTTATTCTTCCCCCTCAGCTTCACAAGCAATTGTGATGTAGCCTTGCTTTGAAATCGAGTCTTCTTCCCATAAGCTCCACATAATTCTATGCCCAAGCCAACGAGACTTTGAACAGTAGTAATATGATTTTTGGCCTGACTTATTTCACCATAATATAAATGCATTTGAACGCATTCCATGTAATACATCAATGCAGCTGTAGGATACTTTTTCTCATTTAGCCATGACATTTCATTGATTTTTTTCATCAATGCATTCATCTCCATATGAAGTGAAGATATTTTATCTGGCATCACTTTCTGATATATCAAGAGACACCGTAATAACCACCAATTATGCATCATACATACATCCTCAGATGGAGGTATGCAAGACAGAAACATATGACTTAAGAAAAGAAGTTTTATTTGGGCAACATTCGAAATAGGGAATCTCTCCGTTTTTACTCAAGAACTGTATCACATCATCCTGGGTTACATCATTTGGAAAAGCAGATGTAAATAGCAAATAATATTATCATCATCCACGTTTGGTCCACTGATGTTCACTTTCACAAATTGTTGTAGGGCGGCAACACCAATACACGTTAACAAAAGTTGTTTAAAGTATACCGGCAGTAGTGGTTCATCAATATCTACGAAGCTGCACTCAAAATGATTTCGAGAATTTGATTTGAAAATATCTTGTTTTAAGCAAAAGTGAGACAGTGAAGAATTTAATATAGCTGTAAAATCATGACTGAATAAGCTGTCTAAGACGAATTCTAAAGCTTTAAAAAAATCATTACATACTGATTTTTTACAACTATCGAAATTCAAACACAAGGAAAAATTGTCATAATCTCCAGTCACACATCGAATTTCAAACTCATTAAGATGTTTAATCACATCATTAA
>BMAO01016591.1:0-15234 GCA_019973975.1 Trichonephila clavata
ACGTGCATTATCCTGTTGAAATATGGCTGTGGCAAAGCCCTGAAGGTAAGGAAGGACAACTGGCTCCAACACCTCGGAGATGCAGCGCTGGCTATTTAAAGTACCGGCAATGCGTATTAGAGGAGTGCGAGAGTGATATCCAATACCACACCATACCATAATACCCGGTGCAGGACCAGTGTGGCGGTGCATAACGCAGCTGTTCAGCATCCTCTCTCCACGGTGTCTCCAGACTCGAATCCGACCATCGTGGTGTTGCAGACAGATGCGTGACTCGTCAGTAAAGACAACTTCATTCCATTCTGCCGCCCACATCCTTCTTTCATGGCGCCATTGGCGGCGGAGACGTTTGTGGTTCTGCGTCAAGAGTAGACCAAACAACGGACGTCTTGCAGACAGACCACTCTGCTGTAAACGGCGTCGAATGGTTTACGCGCAGACGCTGAATGATGCGTTACAGACTCAATGTGCTGTGCTATGGTTCGTGATGTGACTGAGCGATCTGTCACTGCCATGCGCACAATTTGCCTGTCCTCACGTAAAGTGGTGCACTGAGGTGGATGCGATCGACCACGTCGGTCCGTCGTACCCTCCTGCATCCAACGGTCATATATCCGCATTACAGTTGCTTGGTTTCGTCCAACACGGCTACCGATTTATGAAAGGTAATCCACAATCTCGGTAGGCCACTATCCTTCCTCTGTCGAACTCGGATACTTGATCAAAAGCTGATCACTGTTTTCTACGAGACATAAATGATCGTTTTTTGAAAAAACATAATTGCCGAACTTGAAATCATCGAAATCTCCAAGCCTTAAATAGCGTTTTGAGGTGGCGCCACATGCGTACGTGATGTGTGTCTGCGCTGAAATTCTAATCATTTGCATATCTCACCTCCACTAATGCATGTTGTAAATTTCATGTTATTTGCGTGCTTCCTTCAGGGTGTTGCATTTACGGTGGCCAGCAGTGTATAATAATTTTCAATATGGGTTGAGGAATAATAAATAGTAATAAATTTAATGTGCTTATATATATATAAAGATATATTTAATTTTATAATTATAAATATTTATGTAATTCAGCATATATTTTAGATTTGTTATTGGGAAAAGTGGAGAAAATGAATAAAAAGAATACTTCCATTGGAAACCGAAAAAAATCGCTTTAGGCGTTGTAACACAGGTCCCATTGTTTCGACAGTAGGTCTATGTCTTCTCTGAAGGAAGATTGTGTTTGATTCTCGAGGAAGCCCTGCATGTCTTTTTCACTGCGTCGTTCAAATGGAAACGTAATATTCCCTTTAGTTTAAAATAATGTGGTAGGTTTCAGGGAGATAAATGCGATCTGTATGGTGGGTGCTCCTACAATTTCCAACGACATTTTTATACGGTTGGACTTTACGAAGGACCTTTGGGATTGTATTATCATGGAAATCTGGTATCGTTGGTTCCAAGGGTGCTCGATAGCAGTTGTTATAACTTTTTACTGGTTCTATTCCGAAATTCAGAGTTGTAGTACCCGACGATTTTTCCATAATGACATAATTTTCTCCTTAAACATTTTATCCTTATTTTAAGAATTATTTTTTTTACATTTAGTTCGATTAACTATAAAGAGTACTTTTTAGTTTTTTTAAACTATAATGTATTTTAATTTTTTAGTTCGCTATACAATAAAAGCTGTCTCTTTTGGTTTTTAACCTATCATTTATTTATTGATGGATTAATCCTAAATGCGTCATTTTTTAGAATATGGAGTACCCATAAGCATCCTACCAGTGCTTCGATGCAGCCTGGTTTGCATAACGTAGGATAAGCCAACTAAAGGAAATCTGGAAGAGCTAAGTTTGAAATATTTAATGCAAAATAAGGTGTAAAGTCAGGTAAAATCCTAGCACAGTACACTGCTGTATTTGGTGACAAACGTTTTTCGCCAAATGGCGCCATGTAAAAAACCGCGTTTTTCAAAATGGCGTCAGAGGCAAAAACACGAGGGAAAAACGTGGTTTTCAAAGTGGCGTCAAGAGAAGAAAAACATCGAAAAAAATGTGGTTTCTAAAAAAGACAACATGGGAAACATAAAATCAAAAATAAGAAATTAAATGCAAATTTCGGGTATCCATTACAAGATTCTATCAATCCTTTATTCGTACAAAAAACAATCATTACTTTCTTACCTTTTATTCAGATAAAACACTATCCATCGTGTTTTTACGAAGAAAACGTGGTTTCTAAAACAGCTTCACGAAGAAAAACTGAAAAAGCGTCGCTTCTAAAACGCTACAGTGCGAAAAAAAATCCAAAATGAAGGCTTTAGGCTGATGAACTAATAATCTCCATTTCTCTCAAAAACAAATTATTTTCATATTTTGGACATCCATATCTACCGAAATATTTCCAACCATTCCCTCATTCACAAAGCAAACATTTCTTTCTTACATCTTTTATTCAAAATAAAATATATCCATTCGTCGGGCTTCAAAGGAGAAAACGTGGTTTCCATAATTGCTTCAAGAAGAAAACAGAAAAACCGTTGCTTCTCAGATGCAATAGTGAGAAAAAACATCGTCCAAATTGAATTTATCTCAACGCATCTCCCTTTCTCTCTACCAAACATTCTTTCAGCAGTTGTTTCATTCAAAAAAAAAAAGGAAAAAATCCACTCATTCCTTTAATTTGAAATTTTTTGATAAATCTTACGTGTCTTCAAGTTGACCGTCAGAAGAAAAAAAATGACCGCTGCGCAAATCAGGAAAAACTTTAAAAAATCCGGTCCGAATAGGGTTACTATTTCCTAAATTTTGCAGGGTTTCCATACTGTAAACTTCATTGTCAAAATTTTTGGGGCCAAAAATTTTATCGCCAAGAAGTGTGCCCTGCTAGGATTCACCCGTAAATTAATTGATATTTTTCATTAAAAAGACCTCAATATTCTCTCAGTAAACTGCATCAGCATTAAACATAAAAGTACATGTGTTTTGAATAATATAGTTTGTGAGTAATTGTTTAATCGGGTGACTTCGGAATCAAATTTAGGGTGCTTCACAAAAATGAAACAAGGAGTGATATGTCATTCCACAGAACCGACATGAGAATTAGAAAAACAGACTTTATGTCTGAGTTCAAGCTATTGTTTAACCATAAATTGTTTTTCCACACATGCTCTAGTCTTTTTTTTTTATTCTTATTTTTAAAAAAACTGGAAATTTTTTTATATTATGGAAAGAAATTGATGACGCACTTCTTTTTTCCACATAAAGAACACTTTTGTGTTTGTCTGTTGCAATTGTATGAAACATGTGTTTTCGCTTTAGGGTTGCAACTTAATTTTTAGTCACAAAATCTAAAAATGGGAAATCATTAATCCTGATGATTATGATCAGGACAATTGAAACAAGTTATGAAATTTTTGTACTACTACGGTCCTTGACAAGTGTGTAAAATTTCGAATTAATCTGACTTTTTAAAATGAGTAAAAATCACGTTCAAATATTCCGTTTTATACAGGTGAAACTAATAAAAACGTGTTAACATGTGTATGCTTAGAATAAGCATAAAAATAACATTTTTTGATCCATAATCCAGGAATGAAATAATCCTGGAAGCGGTTAAAGGAAGTTACAAAACGACAGGAGCAGTGGCGCACACGAGAGGGGTGTCCTAGGGGTCCGGATACTCCCCAGAGCCCTTGAGTTTTTATCGATTGATGATAATCCTACATATTTAGTGTAAAATTTAATTATGCACTAGTAATTACCATTTTTTTATTAATTAATGCTAAGGATTAATGCAAAAAGTTTTTTACTGTTTTTTGTTAAGAAAATCGACATAATCAGACGAATCAATTGGTGTTGTCTTGAGGTATGATCCGAGTTGGGGGACTTTCGACCATGCCCCTCCCTTGAAAAACTTTTGCTTGCGTTACTGGACAGGAACTCTCATTTTTGATATGCATCTAGCAACTCATGGTCCCAATTTTGATTTAAAAAAAAGTTGAATTAATTCATCTTAATATAGACTTTTACTGTTTTAATACATACATCCAATTCATTCTTATAATGAAGACAGAAATACTGTCTTTGCAGTTCCGTTATATTCTGTAGAATGATTCAAGCTTATAAATGTAGAGATAAATAAAAAGCAAGTTCTAGTATCCAAGACGAAAATCTTTTCTTTCCTTGGCACTACTCCACGGCTTGTTGCCAAACCAGAAAGTGAATAAAATGAAAAAGAAGAAAATCTAGTAACCAGTTACATAGTAATAAAATTTATGAAAAATCTACATCTTTTTTTTTAGATAAATATGTTCTCTTTTAGATGTATGCAGTTTAACTACGACTCTTAACTGTCATATTTATGGTTATGACTACAAATATAAATAAAATGTTATAGTAGAAGTTTTGCTTAAGAACTTTTTTTATAACTAAGATCATAAAAGTATACTTTAGATTACTCTTTAAAATTATTGACATTGTGGTATAAATATTTGTTTTTCTATTTTTACGTTCGACAATTGAAATGGTTTTTGATATTTGTAACCAAATTTATTTTATTTTCTAGTAAATTAAGAACTGCAGGATAATCCTCAAATAGATAGCTCTCTATTAAAATTATATATGTTACTTGTATGTATAATTCTTAATTATTTAATCTATTAATCATGACATTTCATAGTTTATATGTTTTCTCCAAAGTAACTGTATTTTCGCCTTTGAAGACACGGCAAATAACTAAATATGAGTATACCATAATAACCAAATAACTATATACCATTTCAAGGTGGCAATATCTTTACCAAATTTGGACGTCTGAAATAGTTTTTATTCCAGCTCTCATTGGATGCTAGTTATTGCCATGATTTAATTTTGCTGAGAGTACCAGAGCCAAATTGATACTTAAGGGATCTTTTTCCTGCCAAATAGTCACATGACATGAGTGCTTAAGATTTTTGTGAAACTAGAAAATCTATCATCCGCAGCGGGGTCAAACCCGCAACCTTAGGCTTACAAAGGGGGCACTGTATATATATTACACTGTTGGCCACCGTAAATGCAACACCATGAAAGACAACAGATAGCACAACAAAATTTATTTTATAGATAACATGTTGACCAAGTAACAAATGATTAAATTTATAGACTTCTGTGAAGTGTGTTTCCTGCCAGAATCAGTAGCCAGAGTAGCCTCCATTGTTGGAGATCACCTCTGCCACACGCCTCGGCATTGATTAAAAGGGACTTTGGATGTGTTCTTGGGTACAGCAGACCAAGCACTTTCCACATGTTGCCAAAGTTGATCTGATGTGGCAGCTGGGGGATTTAATCTGGGTGAATCGTTGAGAAACCATGAACCACATGTTTTCTATCAGCGAAATATCCGGAGAGCGAGCCGGCCAGGGAAACAAATCAATCTGAGGATTGACGAAGAACCTTTGGACAATGCGTACTACGTGTGGTCGCGCATTATCCTGTTGAAATATGGCTGTGGTCAAGCCCTGAGGTAAGGAAGGACAACTGGCTCCAACACCTCGGAGATGTAGCACTGACTGTTTAAAGTACCGGCAATGCGTACTAGAGGAGTGCGAGAGTGATATCCAATACCACACCCCATACCATATTACCCGGGGCAGGACCAGTGTGGCGGTGCATAACGCAGCTGTTCAGCATCCTCTCTCCGCGGTGTCTCCAGACTCGAATCCGACCATCGTGGTGTTGCAGACAGATGCGTGACTCGTCAGTGAAGACAACTTCATTCCATTCTGCCGCCCACATCCTTCTTTCATCGCACCATTGGCGGCGGAGACGTCTGTGGTTCTGCGTCAAGGGTACACCAAGCAATGGACGTCTTGCGGACAGACCACTCTGCTGTAAACGGCGTCGAATGGTAAGCGCAGACACTGAATGATGCGTTACAAGCTCAATGTGCTGTGCTATGGTTCGTGATGTGACTGAGCGATCCGTCACTGCCATGCGCACAATTTGCCTGTCCTCACGTGAAGTGGTGCACTGAGGTGGATGCGCTCGACCCCGTCGGTCCGTCGTACTTCCTACATCCAACGGTCACATATCCGCATTGCAGTTGTTTGATTTCGTCCAACACGACCACCGATTTCCCTGAAAGATAATCCACAATATCGGTAGGGCACTATCCTTCTCTGTCGCACTCGATACTTGATCAAAAGCTGATCGCTGTTTTATACGAGACATAACTGATCGTTTTTTGAAAAAACCACGAGAAAAACCAATTGCCGAACTTGAAATCGGCTAAATCTCCAAGCCTTTAATAGCGCTTTGAGGTGGCGCCCAGGCGTGCGTGATGTGTATCTGCGATAAAATTCTAATCATTTGCATATCTCACCTCCACTAATGCATGTTGTAAATTCCATGTTATTTGCGTGCTTCCTTCAGGATGTTGCATTTACGGTGGCCAGCAGTGTATTTCACTGTAATATTTCAGTCCCTGTATTTTGCATACGTAACTAGAAACAAAATATTAGTTTATTCTTAGTTTATCACCGCATAGAAACATTTTTTATGCATTCAAGGACTGTCACGACTTATAATTGTGTGACGGATCAATATGCGTCATTATTCCACTAATCCTCTTGGGGAGACTTTGGGGCCAGAATTCGCGTTAATTCACAGCCTCTCAAGAAGAAACCCTGATATTTAAATTAGTTTGACTATATAAAATCAAGGCTTTGTAGATGTAAGATAGAAGGAGGCAGAGAGCTGTTGCGGTGATACGTAGGTGAGAATATTAGAATATTTCATATTCACAAATATAGCGCGAGCTAAGGAAGGAGTTGCTAAGATATTAAATTATTAGATTGATCATCTAAGATATATTGAATTAGATTTAGTTGTCGTATCATTAGCGCTTGTTTTCCTTGTTTAATTCACTTAGTCGTGTTTACTTAGAGTTATTCATGAGATTAGATTGCTCACTATATATATCACTTCTAGGGTTTCCTTGTGTAGTTTTACTTGTGATTGGTTAAGTGTGTTTGAAGAGAAATAAAAAAATAATTATTATGGAAGTTGTTGGTGATGCCTTGTCCCCCCCACACACACCTTTAGGTAGACAATGCGGTGATAGAGGGGAGCCAAATATAACCCCCTCCCCAATTGTGTTTTTTTTTTGTCTTTTTATGATATTTTTAGAAAATATCTCTTTCTAGCATTCAGCAGAAAACATATACAGTGAAAATAATTTAACACGAAACTCAGGGGACTTATATATTTTTTCCTGTTAATGGATATTGAAAAAAAAAACGCATATATACAACAAAATCCAGGTTATTGGAGTACATTTTACTTGCATAGGTATGTATATAAGCACGTATATAATAAAAAACAGTGAAACAAAGACATTCACAAGAACATCAAGAAATTTAATACAAAATTTTCAAGTTCTTTGGAAAACAAAGCATTTATTAAGTTTCTAGAAAAAATCTGATAATTTTCATTATACATTGCCTTTTTAAGACTATCAAATTGGCAACAAAATGCTCGATGTCATGAATTTTATTATCCATTTCTTCATTGGTGAACCAAAACCACTGATTTTTACTCACACTACGATGTACTTGTAACCGAATTCCAAAGCCAACTGACAAGAGATTAGTTGTTTTTATGTGGCGTTCTAAGGGTGGAGGATGAAAGTAGCTTAGATAAACAAAACTGGCTAGTGTAACAGGTTATTAAGAGGGTATTTTAAAGATAAGTTAGCCTCCTTTTTAGGAAAAATATAAGACCACCTCTCTTTCATTTCACACCCCTCTTAAATCTCGCCTGCGAGGCTGTTATTTTCCGTACTTTGTTCATTCTCAGGAGGGATATCTTTTTGTTCTAAGTTGTTATGAGATTAAAATATGCATAAAACACATAGTTTTTTTCGGGGCCGTTTCGTGTTAACCGATATTTCGTCTTAAGCACTTTCATGTTAAATTTATTTCACTGTATCGTGCTGATGCCTTGTCTGTCTAATTTCTTTATGTCTGGGAAGATTCCGTTCCCTCCCCTCCCCCTTTATTTTTTGCTGACTGTGCCTAAATTGTTGAAGGAATAACCCACGTGTGAATGAACAAAAGCAACTGATAAGCTCACGCTAAATCTTAGTATCTTAAAAAGTCTCATTAGCTATAGTGAATTAGATTTGTATTTCTTTTGTCTCTATATGTATAATAAACTTTATTATACCTCTTTTTTAAGATTTCTAGTCATTCTTATCATTTTCTTTTCTTTTTTTTTAATTTGAGCTCAAATTTTTTATTCATCCATTTACCGATCACAGGTCCTACAAATACGTTTTGATTTAACTTTTCTTCGAATAAAAAAGAAACTATTAACATATGTATTTTAAGCATTTTCCTTTTATTAATACATTGTTGTCGTGTGTTTCATACTCAGATACATACGAAAGACGAGAGATAGATGCAAACATGCAATATAAACACAGAACAATATATACTTTTATTACAAGCGATGATCCCAGCATAGAACAGAAAGGGTGTGCTGCTTTCCATTCAAAACGGGAATCTATTCTAGGCTAAAGTCCAGCTTTTTTACACCCATGTCTTATTCGAAATTCGAACTCACTGGATTACACTGAGTGTCAAAACCATCATACTAAATCTGCGGCTCTTAATACATGAAAATTGTTTCATATGGTGTAATTTCATGTGTAATAAGCAATGGAAGTAAAAACGTTTTTTTTTTATTTTGGATTTATTAAAAGTTCTTTTTTTTACTCCAGTGTCTATATTTTAAGGGTACATGGTACGATTTAAGTAAACATTTTTAATTTAAGGATTTTCAAAAAAATTTTGATTGCCTCCAATGTGTGAACACTATGTAAAACAGATTTTGTGCTCAAAATTTCATAAAAAGCTAGGCATTTAATTTTTTAAGAAAAAAAAAACTTGTGAAGTGATTTTAAAATGCTACTCCTCTTAAAAAAATTTAAGTACACGCATAAAATTTGATTTACGAGTACCTCAAACAGTGCATAATAACAGTTGGTATGGGTTTTGCGATAACTTGATTGGTATTCATAGAATATTTCTTTTTATGCATGCGTATTGAAAATTCCTTAAAAAATATACAAATTCTGAATTTAATCATTTGTAAAAAAATAAGGATCGCTTTGATTCAAAAATGGACACCAATTTTGTTACAGGTACTACTAGCAATAGGTAAAAAAAAAAGCATTTGTCACAATCGAAAAATTGCCTTAGCATTTTAAATGAAGACAAACTAGTTATTTTATCTTTCCGAGATAAGTAAGTTTAAAGTTTTGATATGCTATAGGGATGTGAATAAAAATGAACGCAAACGCTATCATAATCCTGCGTTTTTTTAGTTTAGAGCTTTCAAATTTTGTCAGAAAAGTATATAAAAAATAATTTAAGCTAAGAAAAATAAATTTGATTTTTTGACTGATTTTTGACAATTGAATCGTACTGTGTCCCCTTAAGACATTCTTTGTTTATATAACATTAGAGGGAGGGGGCACTCTACCCATCTGATGGCGGACCAACCACCATTGTACAAGTTATACCAATGTTTATACTCATTGCTCTAAATGTTCACTGTAATCTGCATGTGTTATGTAGTTCTAATTATTTGTTCTTTTTATCCACAAAATTTGTTCTTGGAGTTCCTCTTTAGTTGAATTCATCCCTGAAACTGCATCATCTAACACGTCATTGATAAAGTCTCCACATTTTGATAAATTTGCAGCTTTCTGGAGTAAGTATGCAAGTGAATATTAACGTTGATTTATTCAGCTACAAAATGGCTTTTGACCGCCTACCCAGTATAGTGGTTAGTGACGCTGACTGCGGTGTCGTAGGACTGGGTTCAAATCCAGGAGAAGGCATGGATATTTGGGTTGCAATCTTTCTTTTGTGTTGTAAGCCCCCGTGTGATACATTGTGTGTGGTGCATGATTTTTCTAAATGTTCTCAATTAAAAAATGACTTTTCGTGACGGATCTCGTAATTTTGAACCAACCATGGTCAAGTGACGAAGATGAAACCTGAATTGGCTCTCCTCCTCCGTAATTTCCGTTTTAGATCCGAATTATTTTACGTCCATCAAACCCTCTTCAAGGCGGGTCTTCAGTGGTACGGCTTCCTGGAAAATTGAGTATTTTGCTCCGTTTATTGTTAATAATTCTTTGTTTGAGACAACGACATTGTTCCCACGCAATGATTCCATTCCAGGCAATCATTGAGATATTTTTCTGCGAAAACTCGCAATATTGAACTGTTGCAATCGTATTGGGGACATTATATGAAACGAAGCACATGGATGCCAATTCAGCTCGTACGACACGTGCGAAAACGGAGATGAAAGCTTGGCGAGTTATCTTGAACTTTGGCATTGTGTGACAGTACGTAATAAATTTTTTACCAGCATCACGAAAAACTTCTTTTGTATAGAGGCACATTCTTTTTGATCACGCTATCGCCATCCGTGAAGAAAACTCAGTTCGTGCAACCGCTATTTTGATCAAATATAAGAAATCCATGAAAGACAGGCTGTTCGGTATCATTTTCATATTGCATGTTGCATGCATAAAAATAACAGTCATCAATATTATTTTAGATTATCTTCAAATCATTAGTATACCAAATAGAAAATATATATATTCTTTACTCTTGAAATCATGGTCTTATAATTTTTCTGCACAAACCCATTGATCATTACGTGGGCCGCAAGCATTGCCTTGATTCTCCAATGGGCTAACTTCACGATGAGCGTATGACAAATGCATTTAGATTTATATTTAATGTTATAATTGTAAAACTTAAGTGAAGTATCAAATTAAACAATTGGGTAAATATGTTCAAGTATTAAATTCTTCAAAAAGTCTTTCAAAATTGAAAAAAAAATCTTATATTTTTCGTGTACTTAACAGTACATCAAGTGCATTTTGTTTATTCTTGACAAATGTGTGCATTTTAAAATAAAGTTTCTTTAAAGAGCAAAATTTGGCAGCAGAGAAGAGCATGAACGGATTGTCTGGAAACACGTAATTACATTTATCATGTGACTATGACGTAATATGAATTCAGCCCATTCCATGCTAAAGTAAGCGAACCAACTTCCATAAAAATCAACCCATCAATTTTTTAAATATAAAATCTTATAAGTATCTTTGTTTTTTTTTATTATGTAGTTCAAGCTTGTCTAAAGTGCGGCCCAAACGCAATTAATGAAAATGTTTTTAAACTTACACATGTTTATTAAAAAAATTTAAATTTTTGCAATACTTTTCATATATAACCGAATTGTTGACATTTAGTTTCAAATAAAAATTTTAATATATATAAAACATCTTATTATTGCATATAATATCAGGGGAAAATTTTAAAAATTGAAAGAGTGTTAAGTGTTATTATAAAAACCATTAGCTTTATAAGAGCAAAAGGACGTAATCATAGACAATTTCAAGAGTTTCTTAAGGTAAGGGGCATTGAATTTGCAGATGTTATTTATTATACAAATGTAAGATGGCTCAGTAAGGGGAAAATGCTCAAAAGATTTTACGATTTGAGAATTGAAATGAAAAATATTTATGGAAACACACAAGGGAAACTTGTGACTGAGTTTGAAGACGAACATTGGGTTTTAGATTTAGCTTTTTTGGTAGACATAACAGAACATTTGAATGATTTAAATTTGAGACTTAAAAGAAAAAATAAATTTATTAATAGTATGCTTCAAACAATAATCGTGTTTGAAAAAATTTGAAATTTTAGCACAATCAAATAAAAGTTAAAGATATGACACATTTCAGTGCTTTGGCTGCACACCTGTAAGTCGTACAAAACATGCAAAATATGCTGCATTAATTTTTGATTTAATTCAAGAGTTTCAATGTAGATTTCAAGATATTCGAAAAAATGAAGAGTATTTCATATATTTTCTACCCCATTTTCTCTTGAAATAAATACATTACCTTCAAATAGAATGCATTGAACTGCAAAGTGATTTAAACTGAAAGAAAATTTAGGAATATTTCTTTACTGGAGTTTTATAAAAATTACCTACCCCGCGATGAATATGCTGATAATCACAATCCTGCTTTATCAATGTTTTCAGCTTTTGGAAGTTCCTATATTTGTGAATAACTATTTTCAAGAATGAAACATACAATAAACAAATATAGGACAAAGATCACTGAAAACATCTTGGAAATGCATTAAGAATTACTACTTCGTCTATTGAACCCGATATCGATTTGCTCGTTAAACAAACGTAAATTCATCAATCTTATTAATTTGAATTTTTTCCACCTTTCTGAAATCCAAACTGAATGAAACGAAACTTTTGTAAGTTTAAAATAAATATGTACTAATACATATCTAATCCAAATTTTAAAAAATTGCAATAAAAATAAGTTAATATATTTTAATAAAACTACATACTTATTTTTTAATTTTGTTAAAATTATATTGTACGTGAGTCCCAGCAAATTTTTTTTCTTGCAATATGGCCCTCAAATGGTCATAGTTTAAACAGCCCTGATGTAGTTATTATGTGATAGCGCAAACTATGTGGAAATGTAAAAACATTCAGGACATTAATTATTTTTATAGCAACATGCCCAATTGTTATGTATGTCACTTGACTGCAATTCAGAATTACGCGCCAACAAAAACCCTCGCCAATAGTTCCCGTGTAACTTTGGAGTTCAACGTTAAAAATCAATCACTCAGCTCGACAACTTAAAGAAAAAAACCATTCCAACTAAAACTTCAGAATTATAAACATGTTTACAACACTAAATTAAGAAAGACAATCAGAAGGAAAGAAATACCAGAACAAATGGAACAGAATGATAAATGACGGTAGAGAGTGGACAGGTCGGGCAAACAGTATATTGATCTGGTTTTACCTTGCTTACTTAACTTTTATTGTTCTGTTTAACAGACAATTTGCCACTACTAAGGAAATTCCAAAGTAAATAAGAATTTAGTCTTTATTTGACATTCGGCTTAAGTCAGTTTAAATGCTAAACACATGTTTAATAAATTCATTCCAATCTTATTCACTTCTAAATAAGCAACATTTCAACACATAGGAGCTCTGAATTGTTATAAAATTTTAAGCCAAGAATGTGTTTTGATGATTTTTCAAGAATTAGTGTTTAAAAAACTATGAAAAGTATCACTGTGAAATACATTTAACGCAAAACCATTGAAGAGGAAACATCGGTTAACACAAAATAATGCAACGGTCCCGACTAACTAATATGCATTTTCATATATTTTCTTTCTCTAAACATGAAACGAAAACTGCTTAACATGAAAAGAATTTTTTACTGGGAAGAGGAGTCATGAAACAGAGCCGACACTTAAATGTTTGAGATAGTTTCTGTATTATTGGATTATCCTACTGTATCATCGGAAGAATTCTTTGCAATAGATGTTGATAATGACCAGCCCTAAGTATAGCAGACAAAAAAGTCATTTTTAGAGTTTCTTCAAAGTTCTAAAAATGTCACTGATACACTCTGACGATGAAAATAAAATGAATAATGCAGTTCCTGTTCCCACGTCATTCGAAATGAGGAGCATCATGTGAAAAGTATGCCCGATTATTTAAACATCCAATGGGAAAATGAATAACAAAATGGATGACATCGAACAATTTGTTGCAATTGGATTTTAAAAAAGACAAAGTAAAGAAAAATACCAGGGTTCTTAAGAATGTATTTATTTGATTGATTGTTAATGAATGCATGAATATATGCATATATATGCAAATAAAATGTACTCTAATTAACTTAGTCTTTTTTGTATATCATTAGTAAGTTATAATAAAATAACATTAAGCCTATATATATACATTTAAAAACTCTAAATATTGTTTTAAAATTTATAATATATATATATTGCAATATCCTATAACACGAAAAAATATTTCGCTCCCCTAAATTTCGTGTTAAATGTTTTTCACTGTATTTATTTTTAAGAGATTGCTTTCAAAGTGTGAGGCATGTCTGGAAACTAGGAAAAGCTTCGTTCTACTACAACCGCTTCGGTATTTTCGCAGGCAAACGCTTGCGCACAGGTGTTTCCGGTAGATTGCCTATATAGTGAAGCTTTGCAACAGGATTGTGTTGTTTTTACACTTGTTAGGGAATGCACAACATGTTTCGGACGATTGCTGATCCCGCTGACTACGAAGTACATTCGGTAATCTGTTTTTGAAATCGAGGATTGCTAAGTCAGTTGAAATTCATTATCCACCTGTAGAGGTTTGGGGTGAAAATTTTATGAATGATGGAATGGTGAGAAAATGGATTGGACATTTCAATGATGGACGCACCGAAGATCATTAGGATAATGTTGTCAATTATGTTTGGATGAAAAAGTAAATGAGAAACTTTGTGAAAAAGAACGATTTACAATAAGAGCGCTTTATGATAAGTTTCCACAGCTGTTCAGCAGTGGCCCTCTTCACTGGCTTCATCTTTTTTAAATAGGGTGTAGACAAGTTTGTTTTCTGATATGACAAGTGTATGGTGGTAATTATGTAGAAAAATACTTTTCTCAACATGCTCCTTCATATATATATATAAATTTCTTTTTGAGAAACATAGCTTTAGATGAGATTTTTCAAAACGTTACTTAGTCTCCGAACACGTCACGCAATTTGGGACTTGAGATATTGTATATTATAAATATTATTGTAAAACAGTAATAAAAAAAGCAGAGTGTTTAATAAATGTGTTAAGTAATCTCACATTTCTCAATGTAGGCATTACAGCAGTGGTTCCCAAAGTGGTCTATATAGACCCCTAGGGGTCTATGACGACCTGCAAGGGTCCACGACAGCAAAAAAATAATTTGGGGGTCCATGAGGTGTAAATGGGGGTCTACGACAGTTCTCATTAAACCAGATCATGATTTTAATTTTAAAGGAAAATTTAACCAAATGAAAACCAGATTTTACCTATTTAACACATTTATTTACTAATTTTAATGAGGCTAATTTGCAGTTATGGGGCAGCATAAATTTTATTAAAACAAGAACCATCATTTCAGCTTTTTTTGCCAGAAGTAAGCTAAAGTAATAATATTGGATGTAGTTAATTTTCTTAGTTTCGCAATTGGTTACAGACAATCTGTCAGGAAATGACGTTTTAACCTACGTTCAACATTTAAATTCCCTTTAATCAGATTTTGAAACTGAGTTTCAGAATGCATTTACTC
>BMAO01016592.1:0-19205 GCA_019973975.1 Trichonephila clavata
TTTGCTTTACTAAGAGTGTCAACACAGATATTTAGATATTGGTGATAGCCGATTGATTCAGCATCTATCTGAATGGTGGAGGCATGGCGACAGAACGACAACGAGTATTGTCCTGCTATTAAATAGCTTGAATACCAAGATCTTTTTTCAGTGGATACCATTGCAAGAGAATATCTACGGGAATGAGATTGCAGATGGTTTGGCCCGTGAGGGCAGCCATAAAGATTCTACACATGGTGGCTGCCTTACTTTTTCAGAAATTGCTACCCGGGTCAAACAAGATATCAGTTCCTCTTGGAGGCCGGCCCCCGTTATGAATGGTATGAAGGAAAAACCGCCCTGGTGCTGCTTTGCTTGGGAGCAGCAGTAGGCGAGATGAAACTACTCTTGCTAGGCTTCGCAGTGGACATACTCGAGCTCAACGGCATGGGGATGGTCTTAAAGTTTACCCTCCTTGTCCGAATTGCAGTGAATGAAGAAGCTGCTCCTGCCCAAGCTCTCTTGGCTTGTTTTTGGTTGCCATACAAGCCAGCTGCTCTCAACTCTGCTACAGTTTTTCATTGTTTAAAAAACGCTCGGGTTCATGGACTTGATCTAGATGTTTTTGTCAGTCAAATGGGATAAGAAACAACAACATATATAAGTATAGTTTTAAAAATGGGTCGGATAAAGTTGAATTTAACTGAAGAGGAGCGCCAAGAACTATTTGTTTAGAGAGGTCTCCCTCTACCTTCCAGCGCTTTCTCGAAAAATCCGCTTACGTCATAGATCGTGATGTTATAGATTTCTCTAGTAATTTCCAGAAGCATCCATAGGGTCGCCAACGTTGCCAAAAAAGATGCCAACTTGGAAGTATCTCCAATAGAAGTACATAATGCATGTAATTTACAGTTTTACAATTTAAGCAATGAGTATGAATAATTGTATAATTTGTACAATGGAGGTTGGTCTCCGTTAAGCGGACAGAGTACCCACCCCTAGTATTTTTAAAACAAAATAAGAAAGTATTATTTTCTCGATAAATAATTCTCCTAATATTTCAAATTTTAATACATAAATTAATTAAAATTTCTAAAAATTATCGAAAAATATTTTTAAAAAATCAATAATTTTAAATAGGGTTGTATTATTTTAGGATAAAATTCGAAACACAAAATATATTAAATAAAAAAAAATCTGTCAAGCAATAATAAAAAGGAAACATTTGAACGCACTCCCAAAATACCTGAGTGAGTGAATATTAAAGCTACAATATTCAGTTACACGAGGGCTTTTGGCGACAGACCGCTTAATTTTGAACCATGGCCAAGTGATGAGGACGACACCTGAGCTAGAACCTATTCTCCTAACTTCCACACCACAACAATGGAAGGATGTTTGAGCCTCGACATATTAACATGTATCACCCTTTTCTGCAGGGCGAATCTTCAACGGTATTAGACTCGAACTCATGAAACGCCAACACGAGTCCGTTGCCTTGACCACTAGGCTACCGCGAGCACACCTAAAATACCTGAATCAGCCTTACAGTTAAAGCATAAATTCATTTTTACTAACTAATGAAATGTAAGTTGGGTAAAAGCGCTTGCACGCTGTCGACTGCGAAATCTAATTTTAGCTTAGAATTGTAAGAAATGTGTTTTTAAATATAAATATTTTTCAAAACAATTTCTGAATCGGTTTTAAAGATATTTTTCATCAATGGCTAAGAACATTACAAGGAATCGTTTTTAGAAATGGAAAGTAATTGTAACATATCGTATCCCAAAAAAGAGTTTTTCCTAAATTTATGTTTCTAGTACCTAATTTAACTGTAACTGGAAAAAAATCGTTTGTGGGGGGAAGAAATGCAAAAAGAAAGAAAGAAAAGTACATTCACCTTTTTATAACAAATGCACCATGTAGACAAAGCAAAAATGGAAGAATGAATAAGGTGAAAATATTGTTTCATTCTCTTTTTTAAAAAGATTTTGAATGTGTTTACTGTACAAGCTCTTATTCTGTATCAACAGGAAACACAAAGACGAAATAAACATAATGAACAGAGAATTTTTTTTCCGCCTTTATCGTGCTCGAATTTTTGAAATTTAACCAGTATTTTGCTCCAGTTCATAATTATATTCGAATTTTAATTTAATAAATTACAAAATATGTTTAAATTGAGACTTTTTAAAATAAAATTTTGATTGATTAATTTTTTTAACTTACAAAGTTAATAGCTGAACTTTACCTTCGATTTCGTCATTATCGACTTCTTTATAAACATAAAACTTTCATAAATTCGATCACATCGTCCTCATCAAAGAGAGCTTTAAAAACAAAATACAATTATACGGAAAAACGAAATTCTAGATGCAAGTTGATATGCAACAAAGTAAAGAAAAAAAGTTATAATGAAATTCGGGTATTCCCCGTAACTCCAGAACACAAAGTAAACAAACCATGTAGTAGACCAAGTCACTCCTTCGTGTGGGCTTAGCCGACCGTCTTCTGATTACTTTGACAAAATTAGAATTTTTAAAAAATTGATAAAAACAGCATATTGGTGAACCGTGTCATTTAAAAATTGTGTGAAAAAAGTGTTGGGTGTACTTTTCATTACAAAGCATTATTGTTCACTTACTTATAGAAACTTCAAACTATTTTCCAAGTATAATTTGGTAAAGTTTTAAATTGTTTTTGCTTAAAACCACGTGTGCTTTCAGTTTTTGTGAAATTGTGGTATTATAGATATATTGTGTAAATGGTAATATATAAATATATATTTTTTTAAAGTTGTAAAATAATTCTTATAATATATCAGAATATTTAAGATAAGAGAGCTTATTTAATATTTCATAAATTTTTATTCATTATTATAGAAATATCTGAATCTTTTTCAATTCCTACAATTAGCTCACTCCCTCCTTATATATATATATATATATTTTATAATATTTTCATTATATTAATAAATATTTATTTCTATTCGATTTTCAATCAATCTAGTTTTATACAAGTTTAAATTTTTTTTAAACTTGTAGTGGATGACACTTGATGTTAAGAACAGTTTTTTCAAATATTAATTCATTAATTACTGGTCAATTAAATTAATTAACGGTTTTCGACATCAACTTAGATTCTTCTCAATTATTGTAACAATGTAACTTGTAAAACAATGACAAAAGTTGACGTCGAAAGCCGGTTTTCTGCCAAATTATCCAAACCGGGTGTGCATTGTTACACCAGTGCAGACAAATCATGCTCATTTTTCAATTCCTACCATTAGTTCACTCTCTCTCTATATATATAAGATTTTTCAATAGTTAATAAAATACTTTCTATTTTCATCCATTCAAGGTAGGAATTGACTTAAAATTTTTTATATATATTACTTTGTTTCTTTTATAGTTTCAAAAAAAAAATTCATGCTAATTAGTCGGTAATTTAATTAAAAAGACTTAAAAAGTGATAGTATAGTTTATTAAAAAAAACGTTAATATATGTTCCGTTAGTCGTTTGATGAACATCTCCAAAAAAATATATGCTAATAATGTATTTTTAGTATAAGATGTGTAGTAACTTAAAGAATAACGAAACAAAATTCAGCTATTTTGATTTAAGTTTATATTTTACCAATCTGAATATTTTTTTTCCCTTCTTGCTCTTAACGAAACAGCCTTTTAATACGGACTTCAACATCATGCCTTACTCATTGAATCCACCTTACGATACTTTTGAGACAGAGAGTTCCAGTAGAAATTCGAAGCACTACAGACCGCACACTCCCCCTCCAGACTACGAAGGACCCAATGGTGAGCGAGGTTTTTTGTTTTTTGAATTTTATTGTTTAATCTCCGTATGTGTTTCATCTTCAAGTAAAAAGCATAATATGGAACCAAAAAAATTAATTTATTATTTATATTAAGAGACTCCATATGATTCAATTTTATATTAATTCTTTATTTTAGTTCTTTATATATAATCAGTGGAACACATTGCAATTTTTCAAGAGAGAGGGAGAAATCGAAGATTAAACGTCCACAATTCTCATATCATACCCCTTTCAATTTCGTCGATTTTCAGTAACAAAAACAGTAAAAAATGAGTTTTTGAATAAACAATTAGCATTAATTAATAAAATAAGTTATTAATAACAAGGACGTCTTAAGGCATGGGCCAACTGAGCCCGGGCCTCACTCTCGGTAGGGGCCTCGCTTCGTTCTCGACCCTGTCTTAATAAGATCATGATCTGGATAATAGTTCGGATAATCTGGATTCGGATAGTTTTATGGGTCAAATATTATCCCCGTACATATTCTCCGAAAAGCAGGGAATTTCAAACTGCATGTCAAATGGCAAAAATGGTAAGACTGTATTATTATGTGATGACCGTTATCTATGTCTAGACCTCGGCCTAATACCATAAGCAATCATTTAACTCATTTGGTCGAAATGCGACCATTGGTCGAACCGGTTTGTGCTTAGGTTTTTGAAATTGTGAATCGTGCACATTCATTTCTTTTAAATTATTGTTTGAACGAGTATTTGACAATGCATGCTATATACTGTATACTTTCAAAGATCTCAGGCACAGCCTACTTTTGCATAGGGGCCCAGGGCCTCAAAGAGTTTTAAAGCGTCCCTGATTACTGACAAATACTTAATTAAATTATTATAAATACTACATAAATTGGATATATATATTGCCACTTACATAAGATTCTAATCAATCGAGAAAAAAATCAAGGCTGATGGGGAGAGGGAGGTTCCGGTGCCCTGGACACGCCCCCCCTCTTTGTGTGTGCCATTGTATGTAATTATATGTACAGTCGACTCTCGGTAATTCAAACCTTCGGTAATACGAACCTCTCGATAATTCGAAGTATATGCTCAGTCCCTAGAAAAACTCTTGATATTTCGAGCTAAAACAATACGTTTTGGTACACTTAATATTTCAAAGTAAAATATGTGGCTGTCCAGACTACAACACGCTATAATTCACTTATAAAACTCTAGACAGTTCGAACTCTCACTATCATGTGCAGTCCTGTAGTAAACAGGTTGGAGCTTACAAGTTTTGCTTTGTGTTGTCTCTGCGTGTCTCCCCTGTAATGCAACCACTTTGATGACCATTTGTCTGCTACCCCTTCTTCGTGTTTTCTGGTTCCTCAGGCGAAAAGACACTATTATTGTTTTAATTCCCTTAAGTGGACTATACACCAATCGCACCTGTTGTCAGCCGTCTATATCTTTCGTTTAACACGTGACCTTGCTATACATGTATTCAGAAAGGATGGTGCGCTATTGAGAAGAAGAGATGTGTAGGATTGTGCATAAATTCATTTTTTTTAATACAGGACTTTTAACTTCTGTAAAATATTTACACTGTAAAATATGTACTTTTTTAAAAATATTTTAAAATAATTTTATACATATGTACAATTGTTGTTTTATTATATAGTCTCAAATTTGAATGTGTTAGAAAAAATTTCTCTTTGTGTAGTTTGGGAATTTTTTTTACCCTCTTGATAATACGAACTCTTGATAATTCGAAGTTTTTCATTGGTTCCTCGAACTTCGAATTATCGAGAGTAGACTGTATATGTATTAGTTATTTACTAAATGTAATGTTTTATGGCACACCCACATGCTGTTGCGAACAATGTATTTTAAGACTGTCTTCGCGTAAAGTTAAAGAATGGGATCGAATTTGGAATAGGTTTTGTAAGAATATAACCAATAAAACGACTTTACTTCTTGAGGCCCTGGGTCCTAACTGTGACCTTTTTAAGTTGACAATATATACAGCATAGGTGTCAAATACTAGTACACATGGTAACCCATAATAAATAAATGTGTGAGACTCACATTCTCATAGGCCTAGGAACAAATCGACTCGACCAGCTTCTGCCTTTCATTCTTTGCAAAAATTTGCATTTATATACGACTTTCTTCTGTTGTAATATTCGTAAAGCAATTTTATACGATTATTCTGCATAATTCAAGGTTCAGAACGGAGCCAGTCACCTTTAAGTAAGAAAATAGACTAAATATATGTATGTAAAGAAAAGAAATTTATCCAGATATAACTGAGAGTATATTTATAATATGATTTTCCTCATGTTTTATTACAGAAAAATGATAATGTGATGTTAGAGTCCCTCTTTTAGCTTTATTAGCGCTCTCTCTCTCTCTCTCTATCTTTATATTTATTTATATAGATATTTTTTATCTTGTTCAAATTTTCAATCGTTGATAAAATACTTTCTTCTCATCAAATCAAGTTCAAATAAATTTTTTAAAAATTTTACTGGATAACACTTAATGTTAATACAGTTTTTTTCAAACATTAATTACAGGTTAATTAATTAAATTAAATTAATTACCGGTTTTCGGTTCCAACTTAGATTCGTCTCCATTGTTGAAGCATGTAACTGTTAAAACAATTACAAAACTTGGCATCGAAAGCCGGTTTTCCAGCCAAACCGGGTGTGCATTGTTAAAACAATGCAGACAAATCATGCTCTTTTTTTAGTTCCTACTTTATTAGTTCAGTATATATATATATATATAATGTATAAAATTCTCCTGTCACAGTGTTTGTAACCAAACTCCTCCGAAACGACTAGACCGATTCTAATGAAATTTTGTGCGTATATTCAGTAGGTCAGAGAATATGATGTAAACTATTTTTCATTCCGATATTGCAATTAGTTAAAAAGATATTAATTAAAAACCTTAAAACGCCTAATTGTTTTACTCCTGCGGGTTGCTTACTTGGCAGAACTTCCATTCCGTTTCGGCAGAGCGGTGAACCGACGTTTTTAACCATCTTAAAATTGCCATCTAATTTTTACTGTTGAAATCAAACAAAAAATAATAACAGAATCGGAAAGATCATTTATTTCACCACAATACGGTAATATATTTTTTGTAAAATAATGATATTTTCTATTTTTTTAAATTTTTTTTAAAAAATGGTTAAAATTGATGCGTTTTTATGCAAATTATTTCTAAATTGTTGCGTATGAATTTGTTTTCGTGTTATTAAAACGATATTCTACACTAAATAACTTCAAACCTTTCTCCTTTAGATCCAGTCATTTAAAAAATAAAATTCCCACAACTTTTTTTAAAAAGATTTTTCAAAAAATACTCAAAATTTTAACTTAACATTGAATAACTTTGTGATTTATAAAGATAATCGCACGAAACTTTATTTCCGTGTGTAAAAAAATATTATCCGTAATCGTACGAAAATTGAAAAAATTGCTTAAAAATTACGGATTTTAAAGTTTTTTTTGTGATTTTCGTAAAAAACCGTTTTTGCAAGAAATAATTTAAATAGTAATTTTTTGTACGTTTATTTATTTAAAAGTACTTTATTTTTGCAATTAATTTGAGAAGTTTGAAAGCATTAACTTAAAAATTATGCCCTAAAAATAAAAATAATTAATACAAAAATACGCGATTTTACAGTTAGCCAAACCTTGGAGTCGAAAAATAGTTTTGCGCCAAGGAGCTTTGAACTGTTTAAACGTCGACCGCATCTAACTCAAGGGTTGCACTAAAAAGTTATGCCTTAAACAGGGGGAAATCAGTAAATTTGGCGAGTAAAAAAAAAGCGAGTGAGAAAGTTATTTTTGCTTCAATTTTTGTCATTTTTTCTTTAGATAATTTTCAAAATTAAATCATTATAGATGTTAGATTAAGATGACAAAATGTATTCAATACATTTGTGAGACTCATTTAAAATATTTATCAGTATCAAAATTTTTGTTATCTTTCATAAAACTTATAGTTTACTTTAAAATAATGCCTAATGTATAAATCTTTTTTTGACATATAATTTCATAATAAAAACGCAAAATTTGCCCATTTCGAATTTTTTTTTTATTGAATTATTCAGTTAAATAAGCATAACTTCCTTAGAAAAAAAATAAAAGCTATGTTCAAATAAAAAATTCTTCATTATTAATTGCATGTTATTAATATATCAAAAATCACTAAATTGGCATGTCACAATTAATTTCTAAATGAATATTTTTAATCAATATTAGTATACAATAATTAATTTTGTTTTGTATTTTATGATTTCTTCTAAATATAGATGAATTTAAATGAAAATGATTTTTAAAAAGTTCATTTATCATTTAGAATCAGTGATTAAACAAATAAAATGCCGAAAACTTTTTTGAACAAATTTTAACAAAACACTCAAAATACTTAAAACAATCTTTTAATAATTTCTTCTTTTATAAAGATAATTGCATGAAACCTTTTCCCCGTGTGTCGAACATTTCAAAATATCCTCACAATTTTACTTCAAGATTTAAAATAGTAAAATTTTATAATTTGAAAAATTTCTACTTTTCTGTCTTTTTTCAACATACAACTATTTTTAAAAAGGCTACATTTTCGTTTCCGGGGACTAAAAAGTTGTAACGAAAGAATTGAAAAGTGAGTGAGTGATTTATAAATTCGCACTGTTCGCCTATTCGAGGGTTTTTAGCGACGGACCTCGAAATTTTCAACCATGATCAAGTGACGAGGACGACACCTAAGCTTTTACCCACCTCTCTTAAGTACCATACCACACCACAGCAAGAATAAATTTCGAAAAAGGGAGTTTTAATGTCATAGTTAAAGAAATCACTCACATCGCGCATACACACACATAAGTGCTATCGTCCTGAGGGAAACAGGAAATTCCCATGGGGATTAAGTTATTCACTGGTAAAAGCCCGTGCAACGCCGGGCTAAGCGGAGAGGGGAAATAAAAAAAGAAGTAAAAGTAATTTCGAGAAATAATATTGGAAGTGCTGATTTTGTGAAGAGAAGGGAAAATGTTAAACGAGAAAGCCATGACACGCACTCACGGGCCATAAACTCACATCGTACGCGTCACACCCACACAAAAGTGCTGGCGTCAGAAAGAAAGGAGGAAATTAACATGGGGATTAAGTTATACCCTCGGTAAAAGCCCGTGCAACGCCGGGTCGGGTCAGCTAGTATATATATATATATATATATATATATATATATATATATATATATATATATATATAATTCATAAATATACATAAAACAGTTATAAACCTAAGATAAGTAGTAGTCAATATAGTGAAAGTATTAGCCACAGTAGTACTATAGCAAACTCCTGGCCTTAGAAACCATGATTGCAGGTTTAAACAAAATTTTGTGGCTAGCCAACCTTCACCTGCATTTGCCAATTCTCTGGGCCATAGAGAAAGTAAGAAATGTCAAGATAATGTTTATCTATTACAAATAAAACCAGAATCTATTAATATATAGTAGGGTTGAACACATGTTTTGTGGCCAGCCAAATTTCTTACAAAAAGGTAATTTTCTTCCTTATTTCAAAAAGGTAACTTACCTAAAACATGTATTCAAAAATGCAGAGCCCGCGCTAAATTTGAGTACAATAAACAAGTTATTGCCAGATTCTGGACCCAAATGCAAATTCAAAGCATAGGAATGGCGGAGAAGTAGCACTTAGCAAAAGTATGAAAAGAACAGAAATAATAAATTAAGGATTGTAAACATGCTACCGTTATCTTAGGGACACTAAGAATATACACGCATGGACAAAAAAATTAGCGCACCAAAAAAATAAATGCGAGATCGTAACGAAACTTGGCATGAAGGTGCATGTCGGAGAGATACGCAAATGATTGGAAATACAGCGTGATTGCGCATTACGTATAGCCTGTAGAGGGCGTTTAACGTCGTTCTCCTTGGAGTATAAAACAGGCAATCAAAACTTGTTTGAGTGTGCTTAACCGTTTACAAAGGAAGCGCAGAGGTAGACATGTCATTACGCCGTTTTCGAAGACAATATGAGCAGCTGTCGCAGTTTGAGAGGGGGAGAATCTTCGGCATGATGGAAACTGGATGGTCTGCTAGGCGAGTAGCTCGTCAATTAAGCCGCTCTGATTGTGTTGTGAGGAGGTGTTGGGACCAGTCGATCCGAGAGATGTCATTTACACGAAGACCAGGCTCAGGACGCCCTCGACAGACCAGTCATCGAGAAGACCGACGCATAGTATGAAATGCACGCGTACAGCAAACTGTATGATCGACCGCCATCCAGCACAGGTAGCATTTTCACTAGGGGCCCCTGTGTCTTCTCGAACCATACGAAGGCGCCTGGCTGAAGGACATTTGGGATCGCGGCACCCATTACGTGTGCGGCCCTTGACGCCCACCCATCGACGCTTCCGTTTGGAGTGGTGCCGCGCTCGAGGAAACTGGACTTTCCAGCGGAATGGAACCAGGTCGTCTTTAGCGACGAATCCAGATTCAATCTCAGTAGTGATGACAATCGTGTTCGTGTGTGGAGACCCCGTGGTGAACCCCTCAATTCTGCCTTTGCTTTACAGTGACACATCGCTCCCACAGCTGGTGTGATGGCATAGGGTGTCATTGCCTACAATACACGGCTACCCATAGTATTGATCAGTGGTACCATGATAACCCAGCGGTATGTCCAGGACATCCAGCAACCACATGTGTTGCCACTCATGCAACAGCTCCGAAAAACCATTTTTCAACAAGTCAATGCTCGGCCTCACACGGCAAGGGTGTCGTAAGACTGTCTCTGCACTGCTACTACCCTTCCTTGGCCTGCCTGATCTCCAGATTTGTCTCCAATCGAGCATATCTGGGATCATTTGGGACGGCCAGTTCGGCATCCCACGAGTTTGAACGTACTAGAGGCAAGTTTACTGTAAATATGGAACGAAATGTCTCCAGACATCATACAGAACTTGTATACCTCAATGCCCAATCGTGTCGCATCGTACATTCGCGCTAGAGGGGATTCTACAGGGTATTAAATCCTCCGTTCTTTCCTTTTTCTCTGAAATAAATGATCCTTTTTCTTTGATATTCTAATCATTTACTTACATCAAAGTAGTCATTACGTATACAAAATTTAGTTTCATTTTGATGACTCCTTCCTTCTTGGTGCGCTTATTTTTTTGTCCATGAGTGTATATGATCTTAAAAAATAGTAAATTCAATTCAATTAAAAAAAAACAAATAATTTTTTCTAAAATTAGAATTTAGAGGTAACTATAACTATCTAGGAAGAATAATAAATTTATTTAACAATAACCTATTAATAAACTATAAATATTGTTTAAATTTTCAATCGTTAATAAAATATTTTTTATTCAACCATTCAAAGTAGGAATTGACTTAAATTTTTTTTTTATATTACTTGTTTTTTTTAAGACCTGCAAAAAGTACTTCCATTTCGGATTCTGTACTTTAATATATAAGTGAAAATTGTCATAAGCAACTAAAAGTACAATCATCATATGAAACAATGTAACTTAGATATTAAAGAAAAAGTATCACACAAAATATGTCATTGCGTCTGGAGTCTATCATAACTGGTCAAATAGAATACCTATTGTTACTATTTCCTGTCGCTTGAGATTGCCATCTTTTTTTACAGGCAAGAAGCGTCGACCCTCCCTGTCCTCTGAACCGGACACGATGACCCTTCCCCTGAGCATGCCGAGCAGCCGGGCTTCTCTCGCCCAGAGACCTCTGAGCCAAAGCAGCTACCTGTATGATGACCGCGTGGAATTACAACACAGGGCATCCTGCGCAGCGGAGACGGTCTTGCATCATGCCTACGAGAACAAAGGACTTGTCTTGGAATCCGAAGGATGGATGGGTAGGATCATAGTGTAAAAGTTACAAATGTGTTTATCACGGCTCGGTGGCAATCCTTTCACAACTCTTGAAAGATATTTATAATTTGTCATTTAATTTTCAATCTACAGTCGGACCTCTCTTTAACGAAGTCGTTAAATCCCGAAAAAAAAGTGCGTCCTATGGAAAATTCGTTAAATTGAGACTCGTCTTTTACTTACATCAATTGACATCAAGTACGATTCAATTGACAAAAATCGGTCAAAAAATCAAATTTAATTTTTTTAGCTTAAATTGTTCTTTATATACTTTTCTATAGCCTGAAAAAATCTGAAAGCTCTAAACTTAAAAAACACAGAGTTATGGTAGCTTTTGTGTTCGTTTTTATTCACATCCCTATGGCAAAACACAAAATTCAAACTTACTTATCTCGGAAAGTTAAAATAACTATTTTTTCTTCTTTTAAAATGCTAAGGCCTTTTTTCTATTTTGCCTAACGCTTTGAATTTTTCTTAACCTGTTGCTAATAGTACATGTAACAAAACTTGGTATGCATTTTTTGAATCGAAGCAATACTTATTTTTTTAAAAATAATTGAAGTTGGAATTCGTACATTTTTTAAGGAATTTTCAATAAGCATTCATAAAAAGAAGTACTGCACGAATACCAATCATGTTATCGCAAAACCCATACCAACTTTTGTTATGCATAGTTTGAGGTACTTGTAAATCAAATTTCATGCGTGTATGTAAATTTTTGTAGGAGGAGTAGCATTTTAAAATCACTTCACAATTTTAAAGTTTTTCCTTAAAAAATTAAATGGCTAGCTTTTTATAAAATTTTGAGCACAAAATCTATTTTAAAAAGTAAACACATATAGGAGGCAACCAAAAAAATTTTGAAAATCCTTAAATTAAAATTTTTTGCTTAAATTGTACATGTCCCTTAATAAACTTTAAAAATCACGTAAAACAAATTTTAAAATCCTAAACACTATATAAAAAGTAAATTATTCACACTTTTTTTGAAAATTAAAATTTATTGATTTTATAATCTTCCTTCCTCAGTGGCTCGACAGCCCAGAGTGATCCTTGGCCTTCTCAAGAAGCCCTCTTCCTGCTAGTGTTCTCCAATTCTTATTTCTCAAAACTAGGAGATCTTTTCTAGGCCATCAATCCATCTGAGATTTGGCCTGCCATTTCTTCGTGTGCCAATTGGTTAGGCATTGCAAACCTTTTCAGTGGTGCGGTCTTCGTCTATTCTGACAACGTAACCTGACCATTTAATTTGTTGTATTTTGAAGTTAGTGATGTCAGATTCTTTATGTGATTGATAGAGCTCGAAATTTGATCTGCGCTACGTTCCATTTTCCTGAATTCCTCCAAAAATAAATCCTTTCGTATAGATACTTATCATCTGCTCATCTGCTCGAGACATGGACCAAGTTTCACATGCATAAGTTAATACTGATCTTAAAAGACTTTTATACAATAGAACCTTTGTTTTTCTCTTGATTAAATTCGATTTCATATATTTTCGTATTCCCTTAAGACATCTAATAGTCACAGATTTTATTTATCTTACCCATCAAAAAGAAATCTGCAAGGAAAACAAGGGGGGGGGATCATTGTCCTAGAATACACTATATTTTCAACTTCAACAAATAATTTTATATTGAAATTAATGAATTTTCTTAACGACAGACATTTTCTAATTTTAAGCCTACGAGTAATTTTTAGCGTACATTATTTTATAACCAGTATTTTTAAAAATTTGCACAGCCATGTGAGTCCTTAAATTTACTCTCAAACTACTGATAAAATCTGTCGATTTTATTTGTGTTTTTTTTGTTTGAAAAGTTATGGCCATTTCATTGCTCTAGGTGAGTTAGGCAAGGGGCGTAACGTACACCCCCGCATTGCAGGGGCCCAAGTGTTCTAGGGGGGCCCAAAACCTAACTGATAACATGTGCCCAAAACCTGGTTTTGAAGGGGGTACTAGTATTCTACGTTACGCCACTGAGTTAGGCACCAGGTAAAGCCAGTTCAAGGTCACTGATCACCATAAAATGTGCTAAAAGAGAGAATAATTTGAAAAATGTCCTGAAATATTTTTAAAATAAGGAGAAAAAAATTGATTACAAAAGAAAATTTAATTCGCTATTTGGAGGTTATTTTATTTTTTGTTTTAAGTCTTTTTCTGTATTCGTATAGTTTCTTTCAAATTTATTTTAATCTATTTACACGTCACCATTTGCTTATGTTTCAGGAATACCTCGGCCAACACTGAAATCTTCTCACTGAAAGAACTGGAGAATCCACTTTCAACATTATATCTCATATATTTATCGTAACATGAAGCTCATATTTACGTTCCAAGGCTCGTTGCTTAGTTATATTTTTGATATTCAAACACCGATCTGTTGTTATCTGATCTGAATTTGTACTATCTTAAGCTGTTATGTATATGATTTGCAATAATAATGTGTGTGATTGCTTGAAATGTAATATTACTATAATTTGTTGGAATATTTTGATTTTTAAAACATGCAAGCGCTTTAATGAATTTTACAAGTATTTGTTTCTGCGTATGTGTAAATAGACGTGTATGAACCAAAATGTCATTTATCTACAACTATTTCATGAAACAGTCATTTGAATCCATTGAATAAAGTACCTTTTTATGCTTTGGGTTGTGTATTGTTCAATTCCTACAATTAGTTCACACACTCTCTCTATTTATATATCTTGTTCAAATCCATTTTTTTAAACTTGTAGTGCAGGGGTGGCCAACCCGCGTGCCATGGTAGAGTTACAAGAGGGGCACGCGAAGACTTATTGAAAGATTAAAAGATTTGAAAAGATAATAATGAATGCTAATTTTTTTTTACTGTTTTATTGAAAGGTGGTAGTTTTCGACAAAATAAAACATCAAAATCTATTTTACGTACAATTAATTAAAAAACAATAAAAAATTATAATGTAGGCAACACTTCTTCTTTGGTTTACCGAAGGAAGTGCATTCGTGAGATTCTGGGCGTGTGATACGTTAATATTATTTTCTGTTGTTTTTATATTATGCTAAAATGGAGGAAATTCACGATAGACTGGCGCCAAGTGAGTAATCACATGACAATGGGGGCAACAACTGCAAGTGTTTTTCATTACCGTGGTAGATCCTATACGCCAGTTGTTGACATTCTTGTGCTTTAATTTTATCTAATTAAAATATGTGATATCATTGTATTTTTTGCATTATTCTAGTGTATATATCTGTTAGGAAATAATCTTAACAACTTTTTTATATAATTTTTGTTTTTTTCTAATTAGGTATTCGTCTGCTTCGACTAGTGTTAGCTGGTATATTTGTTTATAGTTCTTGATTTACTTAGATATAGCTCTGGGTTATTTTAGTTCTCAATTAATTTTGTAGTTCTTTATTTCATATTTTTTATTCGATGACAAATTTGTGAGCAACATATAGTTTACTGAGCCTGATTGCTCAGTGAATTATTTTTGTTGTTGTCAAAAGCGTTGTAAAAGCAGAAATGAAGAGAGTAAAGTACAAGCCATCTGTTCAGATCAGAACAACTTCTGATGTAAGTTATAAATTATTTTGTGTTCTAATTTAGATACTTTCTGAAACTATTATGAATGCATTGCTATTTACTCATTTATGCTTTAGTTTAACTCATTGTTTTAAAATACAAAATAGGTTTTTATTAACATTAGTATTGCTATTTATCATTGAATTATAAGTTGCCATTATTCTTAATTTTTTAGAATTAACCATTCAAATTTAGCAGCTTTTTAAACTTCTGTAAAAGAAATGTGAATGGACAAATTTATATTTTTTGAATAGCTATATTATCAATGATAAGTTTATAATTTGATTGTTATTTTTTAGAGTAGCATTGAATATCAATTGCATTGTTTTCTATTTTAATTTTTTGTAAAGTTTACAACAAAAATGTAAATGAAATCAGTTTGCAACGGAATTTGAATGTAAGAGATTTAAATAACACACAAGATATATTGCAATACATGCTAAATAAATATAATGAGTTATTTCTACAGGTATTAATTGTTTTAATACTTTTCTCTTAAGTTGCAGTTACTGTAGAAGGTGTTGAGAGCTCTTTCAGCATATTAAAAAGTTACCTTCAATCATGCATTTCATGCGAACAGAAAGCTTAAATGCAGTTTCTATATTAAGCATCAAACAAAAAAATTAAAACTTTTATAAAAATAACATCACGCAATAAATAAACATGTGCATGGGTATGCGACACGTGGATCACATGTTATTAATAATGAGAATATGTGCTATATTAAAACTTTACAATTTTTAATAAATACTTTTTTTTATATAAAGTATAACATGTTGATCTGCTTTTTTTAAATTATACAATATTAAGGAATGTATCATCAGAAAAGTTGGAGTAATTTTCAGAAATTTAATTTAACTATCCTCAATTTTAAATATATTTTTTTCTTGAATTACATAAAATTTATAAAAATAATAGTATGATTTATGTATAAACAATAGATGGCTCCAAAATACAGTTTAAACTTGTAAAAAAGTTTACTTTAAGCTATTGTTCATCTCATATTAAAGTGAGTTAATATGAAAGTTTTTGATTAATAATAAATATTTATCCAATGGAGAAATTGAATTTTATTTTTACAACACAATGAATTGTAAATTAGATAGAAAAACTACAATATATATATATATATATATACTAGCTGTTACCCGCCCGCTTCGCTGGGTATTTCATGATGTTTTATAAATTTTTACTGCTTATATATATGTATAAATTATTGATATCTAAGTCCTAGCATTAAGAATTCGATTGAATTGAAAAATATACTTATACCTGTAACTGTCACCTGTTGATAAAAAAAAAAGGGCAGAACTCATCTAATTTGCATTTTCTAAAAATCTCTAAAATTTAAGCATAGAATGATGTTTGCTCTTTCGTAACTCAAAAACCAAGTGGATTCCCGCAAAACCAATTTTCGGTGGATCTCTACTCCGTAAATTGAACATGCAAGCCAAATTTCAAGTCTAAATCTAACAGAAAAAAAAACAAAAGTTTTACTATCAATATCCCCGTAATCCCGTTGAGAGCCGTTTTCCAAAATTACCGCTCTTAGCGGATTTCAATTCAACTAAAGAAAACTGCAAACCAAATTTCAATATTATAGTCCTTGTAGCTCGAAAAAAAGTAATTTTTTTTGTCAATACGTCCCAGTAACCCCTGCAACCCCCCAGAACTTGATTTGCTTAAAATTTATTCTTAGTGGATCCCTATTCAACAAAAGAAACATGCCTTAACAAATTTCAAGTATATGGGTCTAACAATTAAAAACAGGAATTTTTTTCGGTAACTCCTCTTGAACATCTTTGGGGGTCAATTTTCATTTTACTCTTTGTTAGAGGAACTCTATTTCATGAAAGGAACATGCCTACCAATTTTCAAGCAGGATGATCAAGTAGTTTAAAAATGGAAATATTTATCGATTCCGCCTCTTAATCTCCCAAAATTAAACTTGGTAGTTGATATTCACCAAACCCATTTTGTAGCGGTTCTCTACTTTACGAAAGGAATCCGCTTATCAAATTTCAAGACTGTACGTCTAACAGTTTTAAAAATGGGGATAATTGTCTATAACGCCACTTGAGCCCCCGCAACGCCACTTCTGGTCTGTTTTCACAAAACCCATTTTGTAGGGGAATTGCACTCTATGAAAGGAATCTGCATAGCTAAATTTAAAGACTGTGCGTCCAATTAATTAAAAATGCAAAAAAATTATCAATAACGTCCCTTGAACCCCGCAACACCACCTAGGGTCGATTTTCAAAAAAACACATTTTGCAGTGTATTTCTATCCTATGAGAGGAATCTGCTAACCAAATTTCAAGACTGTGCGTCTAATAGTTTTAAAAAAAAGAAATAATTATTTATATCTGCCCTTAACCCTCCCGCAACACCCCTTGGGGGTCAATTTTCTCCAACCCGTTTTGTAGAGGATATTTACTCCATGAAAGAAACATTCCTACCAATTTTCAAGCAGGTAGGTCAAATAGTTTAAAAACGAAAATATTTATCTCTTACGCCACTTATTCCCCTGCAACGCCACTTAAAGGTCTGTTTTCACAAAACCTTCTTATAGCTGATCTCTACTCTATGAAAGAAATCTCTTTATCAAATATAAAGACTGTGCGTCTAATAGTTTAAAAATGGAAATAATTATCTATAACGCCCCTTAAGTCCCCTCAACGCCACTTGGGGAAATTTTCACGAAACCCATTTTAGCGTATCTCTACCCTATGAGAGGAATCTGCTTACTAAGTTTCAAGACTGTACGTCTAATAACTTAAAAATAGGAATTTATAACACCCCTTAAACCCCCCGCCCCGCAACACCCCTTGGGGGTCAATTTTTCCAAAACCCATTTTGTAGCGGATATTTACTCCAGGAAAGAAACTTACCTACCAATTTTCAAGCAGGTAGGTGAAGTAGTTTAAAAACGGATATATTTATCTATTACGCCCCTTAATCCCCGCAACGCCACTTAGAAGTCTGTTTTCACAAAACCCGTTTTGTAACTGATCATTATTCTACGAAAGGAATCTATATATCAAATTTAAAGACTGTGCGTCTAATAGTTTAAAAATGGAAATAATTATCTATAACGCCCCTTAACGCCACTTGGGGGCAATTTTCATGAAACTCATTTTTAGCGTATCTCTACCCTATGAGAGGAATCTGCTTACTAAGCTTCAAGACTGTACGTCTAATAACTTAAAAATAGGAATTTATAACGCCCCTTAAACCCCGCCCCGCAACACCCTTGGGGGTCAATTTTCCCAAACCCATTTCGTAGCGGATATTTACTCCAGGAAAGAAACTTACCTACCAATTTTCAAGCAGGTAGGTGAAGTAGTTTAAAAACGGATATATTTATCTATTACGCCCCTTAATCCCCCGCAACGCCACTTAGAAGTCTGTTTTCACAAACCCGTTTTGTAACTGATCATTATTCTACGAAAGGAATCTTATATCAAATTTAAAGACATTGCGTCAATTAATTTAAAAATGGAAATAATTATCTATACCCCCCCTAAGCCCCTGCAACGCCACTTGGGGGTCGATTTTCAGCAAACTCATTTTGTAGCGGATCTCTACTCTCTGAAAGGAATCCGCTCACTCAATTTCAAGATTGTACTTCAAGTAGTTTAAACATGGAAACAATTATTATTAAAGCCTTAACCCCCGTAACGCCCCTTGCGTTTCGAATTTCGGAAAATCCTTTCTTAGCTGATGTCTACTCTAACAAAGGAACATGTCTACCAAATTGCAAGTCTGTAGGTTGAATAGTTCCAGAGATTTCGTGATTAGTCAGTCAGTCAGTCAGTCAGTCAGTCAGTCAGTCAGTGAGTGAGTCGCTTTTCTCCTTTATATATATAGATATATATATATATAATTGAATAGTCGCATAAAATTTCCATTCACAATTAAATTCAAA
>BMAO01016593.1:0-19052 GCA_019973975.1 Trichonephila clavata
TGGTGTACTCGTTCAGTTACGTATTGTAAACAGTTTCAATAACAATTCCACTGTTTGTTGTCGAAATATTTCGATTTGTCAATTTAGAGCTTGAGTTCATCATTCAAAAACGCTATGAGCACCTCAGCTTTTGGGAAACTGAAGGTAACGTTAAAATCACCACTCAAAATCACGGGAAGTGAGGGATAGTTTTTTTTATAAGAGCTGAACCTTCTTCAGAATATGATAAAAGTGCAAAATGCAGGAAATCTTTAATTTTTTGAACCTTTTGATTCGGAGAAATGTATATGTCCACCGAAAATGCTGTTTGTTCATTTTCAAATAAGCCTTCTGAAGCACATTTGTCCCTAATATCTTGACTAACAATACCCAGTCCACTTGTTTGGCTGTAAGTAATGTCCATATGAGGATTCACAACATGTGAGTTTTCTGTTGTAATAGATCCTGTACCAGCTTCTCCCGTGGCCCGATCGTTTTAAATTGTTCCCAGCAATCGAAGTTATGAATCGAAATACGCTCGTCATTATCTAACCACGTCTCTGTCAACATGAGTAACGTACAATTTTGTGAAATAACGTCGTCGAAATATGTTTGGAGAGCCCTGAGACTTTAACAACTGAGCTCAAGAATCGCAAGTTTACCCTGGATGAAGTCTAATAAGACTTGCTGGTATGTGTGAAATGGATTTAGAGTCAAGAAAACGAAACCAAGTTTTTGAATTCAAATCTTTTGAAAAGTTAAATTTAACAATATAAAAAAGGCTGTCGTCTTGATGGCAACTAGAGTTGGACCTCGATGCGAAGGTAGCGAAGAGGAACCACCAAGTGCGCTGATTGATCAAATCAAATAGCGCGCACTTCCCCGACTTCCTGTTACATATTTCCGTCCCTTTTTCACGAAATCACTCTTACAAATATCCAGCAACCAAGAGGAAAAACGTTACACATCAAAAAACCTGTGGCGAAGAATTATATTTTTAATAGGAAGGAATTAATAGTATATATTTGAAATAATTTGTTATTCGGAATATCTTTGCTTCGGTGTTTATTGAAAGGTTCATTTACGAGGGCAATTCGAAACTAACCACTGTTTGCGGACCCGGCGCTGGAGTACTGCTCAGGTACCTTCAATCGAATGCACGAGCAATCTTTGATTCAGTAAGCTTTTAGTAGGCGAATATAGAGTGTCGTAGGACCAGAGTTTGCTAACTATAACGTGACAAATGTATTGCCGCCATAGAAAATCCGCGAAATGTGAGGTGCGAAGTGATAAAATTTCATTAGGCCTAAAAATTGTCAGCAGCGGATATCAACGTGGTGTGCCGTTTGGGCCGAACATTTAGTGAAGATGGATACGCTTTTCAGGATGCAGTGCTGTTGGATGGACAAACAATAAACAAAACAGATCAAATTCAACACGCACTTAAAAGGCAAAACTACGCACATAAAAGCGTGAAGAGAATCATTTGAAAATAGAAGAATAAGTTTTGGAAGAAATTCAAGAGAAGAACATAATAGCTTTAAAATATTACAAACTATCTTATATAAAACGCAATTCATCAATCTTTTTGAATAGGAGGAAAATGTGTTACACAAAGACGAGAATTTGTAATACTGAATGATTTAAAATCAGTTTTGAATCTATCAGATTACTGGGATTTTCACTTTCCTCAATCTCAATGTCCAGAATTTAATATTCACTCCATAAGTTCATAAGAAAATGCAATGAAAATGTTTCAAATGAAATTACATAGAAATATATTCAATTTTTAAAATAATTTTTCATTAAAATCGGCAATGTTTAATTTAAAACAAAATTTGGATGAATCACCTTAGTTAGGAATGAGTGAGTAAATTGAAAGTGGTGTTGAGTTTGGCACAAGAGTTAAAACTGGGGTAACGCAAACATTTGTTAAAATATTAAAACAATTAATGAAATATCTAAAAATAATGTTAATACGGTTTTAGTAGATGTTAAAATTTCGAATCACATCTAAAAATCATATTCTAATGATAAAAGCAAACTAAATTTGGTGCAGGGTTTCCCCCAGCAAGCTAAACAAGATCTTAAAATAATGGATAAAGTTAAAACAAATTAAAGAAAAAGCGAAATTAAATCGAAGTACCATTACATTTAATATAATTCGTCTGAGAAATAAAAATTGCAACATACTACAAAAACATTTAAAAGCAATATGAGTTTGATAAAAGTAGAAGTGAAAATTACTTCCGACTGTTTCTGACACGGTTGGATTTAACGTGTGTGAATGTTTTTCACGTTTCTAACCATCATTTTTCCAATACTCTTCTGATAAGAAGTATTCATGCATTCTAGTATTCTATCATCTCATCGTCTGATGACTCCAGTTGACGTGCACATTTCGGAGGCTCGTGCTGTGTCATTTTATTTATATTTTAGGTTTACTTGTTTTTACTAATTTTTTTTCCTCGCACGAGGTTTTGAATTTTGTTTTAAATTTTGACTTATGGGGATACAAAGAGGTTAAATATCGTATGGTAAAGATAAGGAGATGAGGAACATAAACATACGCATAGTAGATACGAATTTTGAAGATAATATAATAGGGGTAAACATATAATTGGTGGTGGACAGTACGACATTAGACATAGGAATGTGTGACTGAGGTTCTGACACTGTAGCTTTTGTTGAAGAGATGGATGGCAAGAGGTGTGCTTGTGTTGAAGATGATGAGGAAACAGCAGGGTAGATAGAAATATATTTGGTTTCGTGAGGGATGAAAGTGGTTGAAGTAAATTTAAAGGGGGACATTTTATTTTTGTAATATTTTCATCTGCTGCGTACTAGCAAATATTTCTGAATATTTAGCGGCCTGGCCATATGTTTGTGATATCTGAGGTGGTATTAATTTTCTGACTTCTAGGTAATTTTAATTCCTTGTATTTGTTTTCTATTTTCCATTTAGGGTATAATTTCGAATCTGATGGATGGGGCTGTGAACAGTTAATATATTAATGTTCCAGATTGCAGTCAGTGGAAGAATATCCAGAAGACGCACATCTACAGCAAGTCAGTTGTCCGTGGCAGGAGGTTTGTGAACACCCGAACCTTGACACGAAGCAGCGAGGAGGATTCCGAATATAGGGACGTATTTTATAAAAGAAAGGTAGAAATTTATATGAAAGAAAGGTAGGTTTGTTTTATAAGAACAACTGATTCTAAGGGAAGAGTTTGTGCTTACAGATTTGTATATATATATCGGTTTCCAAAAAGTTAAATGGAAGTCGAATTAAAGTATTTTGTAAACATTTTAACTCTCTTTTTTGGCAAAAATTTCTAAGATTTTATGTAAAGTCAGATTTTTTATATTTAAAAATATTAAAAAACAGTACATTTTTTGAACAATTTGACATTTTCAAAACATTTTATCTCAAATGGATATGAAATACATCAAATAAATGTTTTAAATACTAATAATAACAGAGGAAGTGACGTTTTTTACGACAAAAAACAGACAAGGCTTTTTTTTTAAATTGCTTCCAATTAAAATGCTACTAAAATTCCTTCAAAGGGCCATGGGTTGAAGACTTTTATTCTAGACAGACGATCTTGTTATGAAAATGAGTTTATGAATGACTCTGCACTTGAATATGAATTCCCGTGAATTATAAACAAATTGTGACTTAGCCGAATGGCAGAATACTTGAGAAAATGGAAATAGTAATAGAGACATCACTCTTGAATCAGATTTTAATTTTGAAAATGGAAATCCTGTGCTTTGTATTTATGCTCAAGAAATCATCAAATCCATAGTTTTTTTTATGATAAATCTACTGAAATAACAAGCAAATATATTCAAAATTACTGAAAATTTATGAAATTGAAATATATTTCAAATTTGGTTTCGCATCAAACATCTCTTGTCATTAATTAATTCTCTGTAAATAAGGTTGACATAATATGCTAAAACAGATCGAGGCTTCGTGTAGAATACAATATGTTATAAATTTATTGTATCTGTCAGCGGAATAATCTTTTAAACTCAAAACGAATCTTTAATATACACTACTGGCCATTGAAATTTCTACGCCAGGAAGAACTGCAGAAAATAAAACGATATTATTTGGACAAATATATTATACTGGAAAAAAGTGATTAAATTTTCTACGAAGTTTGGGTGTACAGATCCTGAGAAATCAGTACCCAGAACAACCACCTCTGTAGTAATAACAGCACTTATACTCCTGGCTCCTGGCATTGAGACAAACACAGATTGGATAGCATGTACAAGTACGGATGTCTTTTACTTGACAGCGTTATAAGAATTTTTCTTATTCCAAGAACAGTAACTGCACTTTGTGTGGTTTGCTTTACGCTAAGACCACAATTTTAAGAATTAGAAATCATAGTTTTATTTCTTTGAAGCTTTGCAACATTTGAGTATGCTCATATTAATAACTTAAATTGAATCCAGGTAAAAACATGCAAGTTAAACTTATTACTCTTATAATAATTCAAAGTACTGAGCTTCTAAGGCCGGAACAAAAACTGAATAATCTGAAAACTGATAACAGATAATCCTGTTGCTAAGGCTAGAAGTAGCAGAATAATAACATCTCATAATCAGTTGTAAATATTGCTTATATTCTTTAAATATTATGTTATATTTGTGTTTTATGATTATATTTCCCGTTTTCTTGCAGTTTCCAGTGATTTACGAATATTAAATTTCCAAATGATTCTCAGTATCTGAAATTTGTTTTATAAGTGCATTTCAGAAGTTATGATTTTGTTATAGTAAGTTTTTTGTTATACATATATATATATATACATATAGATATATATATATTATTTTGAGTATAATTACAAACTCAAAAAAAGGGAGAAAAGTGACTTGCCTTGTTTTAATTAATGCGCATGTGCGGAGCTCTCTCTCCAAATACTCTCCTATTAGTCAGTTTATAAATACATATAGAAGCAGGTGACAGTTTGTTAAGCACGCTTAAGTTTGCTATATAAATGTGCAATCTTTGCTTGAATTAATGTCTCTGTTTTAATTTGAACCATTTATTCATTTCTGTTTCAGATTTCATTAAGGGAATTTTTTTATGCACAACACTCTCATATTCCTGCCAACCTGAAAAAGACAATTTAAAGGTATCCAACTACTTGCAGCAAATTTTTTTTTAAAAAAATGGAGATATGGCGATTTTTTTTTGTGGTTTTTATATTTGTTTAGTACATTTTAAGAATCTTACTACAATTGAGAAGAGAAACAGAAATTATTATTACTAAAAGGGGGGGGGATTGGTAAACATTTACAAAAAATAGCAAAATGGGGCCCATTTTGTACCAAACGTTTATGAACATATTTTCACTTTTTCAATTCTCGTGTGTTTCTATGTTATTCATTTTTAAATGACCTTCAGGATGAGAGATGTTTTCATTTTTACAAAAACTAGAGCTCTTTATCTTAGTTATTATATGAAATTGCTTAAGAAAACAGTGATTATAATAACACTAGCTGTTACCCGCCCGCTTCGCTGGGTATTTCATGATGTTTTATAAATTTTTACTGCTTTTATATATGTATAAATTATTGATATCTAAGTCCTAGCATTAAGAATTCGATTGAATTGAAAAATATACTTATACCTGTTGATAAAAAAAAAGGGCAGAACTCATCTAATTTGTATTTTCTAAAAATCTCTAAAATTGAAGCATAGAATGATGTTTGCTCTTTCGTCACCCAAAACCAAGTGGATTCCCGCAAAACCAATTTTCGGTGGATCTCTACTCCGTAAATTGAACATGCAAGCCAAATTTCAAGTCTAAATCTAACAGAAAAAAAGCAAAAGTTTTACTATAAATATCCCCGTAATCCCGTTGAGAGCCGTTTTCCAAAATTACCGCTCGTAGCGGATTTCAATTCAACAAAAGAAAAATGCAAACCAAATTTCATTATTGTAGTCCTTGTAGCTCGAAAAAAGTAATTTTTTTTGTCAATACGTCCCAGTAACCCCCTGCAACCCCCCAGAACTTGATTTGCTTAAAATTTATTCTTAGTGGATCCCTATTCAACAAAAGAAACATGCTTAACAAATTTCAAGTATATGGGTCTAACAATTAAAAACAGGAATTTTTTTCTGTAACTCCTCTTGACCCCTCGCAAACATCTTTAGGGGTCAATTTTCATTTTACTCTTTGTTAGAGGAACTCTATTTCATGAAAGGAACATGCCTACCAATTTTCAAGCAGGATGAATCAAGTAGTTTAAAAATGGAAATATTTATAGATTACGCCTCTTAATCTCCCGAAATTAAACTTAGTAGTTGATATTCGCGAAACCCATTTTGTAGCGGTTCTCTACTTTACGAAAGGAATCTGCTTATCAAATTTCAAGACTGTACGCAGAACAGTTTAAAAATGGGGATAATTGTCTGTAACGCCACTTGAGCCCCCGCAACGCCACTTCTGGGTCTGTTTCACAAAACCCATTTTGTAGGGGAATTGCACTCTATGAAAGGAATCTGCTTAGCAAAATTTGAAGACTGTGCGTCCAATTAATTAAAAATGCAAAAAAAATTATCAATAACGCCCCTTGAACCCCCGCAACACCACCTAGGGGTCGATTTTCACAAAACACATTTTGCAGTGTATTTCTATCCTATGAGAGGAATCTGCTAACCAAATTTCAAGACTGAGTCTAATAGTTTAAAAAAAAGAAATAATTATTTATATCTGCCCTTAACCCCCGCAACACCCCTTGGGGGTCAATTTTCTCCAAACCCGTTTTGTAGCGGATATTTACTCCATGAAAGAAACATTCATACCAATTTTCAAGCAGGTAGGTCAAATATTTTAAAAACGAAAATATTTATCTCTTACGCCACTTATTCCCCGCAACGCCCCTTAGAGGTTTGTTTTCACAAAACCTTCATATAGCTGATCTCTTCTCTATGAAAGAAATCTCTTTATCAAATATAAAGACTGTGCGTCTAATAGTTTAAAAATGGAAATAATTATCTATAACGCCCCTTAAGTCCCCTCAACGCCACTTGGGGGCAATTTTCACGAAACCCATTTTTAGCGTATCTCTACCCTATGAGAGGAATCTGCTTACTAAGTTTCAAGACTGTACGTCTAATAACTTAAAAATAGGAATTTATAACACCCCTTAAACCCCCCGCCCCCACAACACCCCTTGGGGGTCAATTTTCCCAAAACCCATTTTGTAGCGGATATTTACTCCAGGAAAGAAACTTACCTACCAATTTTCAAGCAGGTAGGTGAAGTAGTTTAAAAATGGATATATTTATCTATTACGCCCCTTAATCCCCCGCAACGCCACTTAGAAGTCTGTTTTCACAAACCAGTTTTGTAACTGATCATTATTCTACGAAAGTAATCTATATATATATCAAATTTAAAGACAGTGCGTCAAATAGTTTAAAAATGGAAATAATTATCTATAACGCCCCCTAAGCCCCTGCAACGCCACTTGGGGGTCGATTTTCAGCAAACTCATTTTGTAGCGGATCTCTACTCTCTGAAAGGAATCCGCTTACCCAATTTCAAGATTGTACATCAAGTAGTTTAAACATGGAAACAATTATTATTAAAGCACTTAACCCCCGTAACGCCCCTTGCGTTTTGAATTTCGGAAAAAAAAAATCCTTTCTTAGCAAAAGTCTACTCTATCAAAGGAACATGTCTACCAAATGTCAAGTCAGTAGGTTGAATACTTCCAGAGATTTCGTGATTAGTCAGTCAGTGAGTCGCTTTTCTTCTTTATATATATAGATAAGGTACTGTGAATTTTGTAATAAAACAGTGATTGATAAATCTGAAGATTAAAACAATTCTACTATTATACAGAACTTACACAAAAAATTCCAATTAATTATTTTTAAAACTTTTTTAGCAATCGTTGGCTCTGTTTGAGCATCTTCAAAAAGAAAAAAAAACACATTTCGTGTAAAATGAGTTTAAGAGTTTTATGAGTAACATTTTGCTTAAGCTAATGGCACCTGCTTTTACTAAAACACTTGTAGTTTTTGTTCTAGTGAACGGAAAATAATAAACTTGGTAATTTTATAAAGCTAATAAGATGGCCTATAAAATGAAATCATAAAAAAATTGTAAATTTTTGGCAGAATTCACAATTTTAGAGTAGTCGTTAACGTAACTAAGCGAAGAATTCATTATGGCCCTACTATGTTCTCGGTAAGATTATTTCATTTATTCTAAACTATGAAAAGCTTTTTGACTATTCAAAAACCATTGCGTGTGCAGTAATATTTATGTTATTTGTCTTAAACTTGTTTCGTGGGCAAGGATATTGTCCGCAGTTTTACTAATATCTATAATGTTTCTTTTTTTTCTTAAAGATGTAATTCTGATACCATTTTAAATCACAAGTGAATGCACGCACATAATTCGAGCAACAAACATTGAATAGTAAAATGGCGACAGTAAAAATCCCAGGAAAGAAACTGCAACCTTTTTTAAACTTAGATTACGATTTCGATAATCCTTAACTCATTGGAGCAACGCTTCACTCCACCAGCTCCTAAAAATATTTAGTGTTCATAACTATCTGCGAGATATAATTCAACAAGCATAATTTTTTTGTGAATCAAATATGAAGTAAATTAAAAGAGATGTTAAAGACAAATAAGTGGTCTCTTTTGAAATATTGAAGTAGACAATATTCAATAAAATAAGCAGCTATTACCTAAAATTCTTTTTGAGTCATTTATTTAGTTTTTAAATTTATATTAATTTTTAAACGGCATCTACGTGTAGCATGTATAAAATATAAGAAAAATATGTATAAGTAACAATTGCAAATGTGTACATATGCCTTAGAATACTTAAGCCATTATTTACCGTCAAACTTAACATAAAATGATGTCATTCAAATTTTGAATAAAAAAACAGAAAATTTCAGAATTAAATTATTTACATTTATTTCAAAAGTTACAAAATATCACTCACAAAAAATTAATAACCATATCTTTCATATCCTAAACCTCCAAGAATTCCTAGACCTCCATAACCAAGACCGCCATATCCTCTAGCGTATCCCAATCCATATCCTGCATATCCGAGTCCAGCTCCTCCAAGTCCAGCATATCCAACGGGAGCTGCAACGACTCCAGCATATCCCAATCCGGCAGCTCCAGCGTATCCTCTATGTCCGTAAGGAGCATCGGAGATCAAGTGAACAGCGGCAGGATTCTGGTTGGCAGTTCCAGGTTCATTGGTCTTGACCTGAGCCCTAAAGCCACCGTGGTCAGCGACGTAGTGAACTTCACGGCGAATTCCACGAGCATCGGTGAATCCGTAGCTTCCTCGGACAGCGTGTCCTCCGTTGCCGGACTCCTCACGGTGCTGCTCACCATGGTGGTCTTTTATGCTGTAACCAAATTTGTAGGGCTGGGGAGCATGATGTACAGGCTGAAATAAATGCATTTCATCTTAAAATGATTCTGACTACAGATTTGGCTTCTATAAATAGTACTTTCATTGGGTAATCCGACATTGTCTGTGTTGGTTAGGTAATCAAAAAACCAAGTGAACTGTGTGATCGTAATATTATAATGATATATTTCTTTAACTCCTTAAACAGTCATTCCGCTCCCCAAATACTTCAAAAAAGTCACATTTTATTATTGTTTATAATTAAACACCTAACTAATTCTCACCTTCACTACAAAAAGAAAAATTGCGGATTCAGTACCTTCGACAAACTTTACCACTTTTTTAAAATACTAGCACTAAATAATACATCATAAGAATTAAAAATAAGTGCAAATCAAAGAAAGAAAATATCAGAGTGTTCGTACAGCGCACGGGCAAACCAGTTGCACCCCAATTTCGGTATCCCGTATGTTGTACCATCAAGCCCTTTAAGAGGTTAAATATACAGAGTTAAGCTTTCCAAGAAAGTTAAATAGTTTGCTATGCATGAATTGTGCACCACACTTTCGTCATTCAGTGAGTAGTTACTGAAGCCATCGGTTGTGGATGTCATGTTATTTCACCGAATAGAATTATAAATTGGGTGCATTTTCGTGTTTTCTCGTTGCGTTCGTATAATTAGTCCCGTTTATATGTCCCATTTTTGTTTCGTGGAGAGTATTTTAATTATTTTGTTAAAGTTTCTGAGAGTGATAATCAGGTAAATAAGTGCCAATAGCGATCTTCTCAATGATTTGATACTCTAACACTTAATTTTTTTTCAAATTTTTATAATTATATATATAAACATGCAATGGAGCTTTAAGAGGAAATATCATAGGGAATTAAGAACTGTAAAAATATAGTGATATATATATTTCAATATTTACAGTTATTTTAATTATTTATCTTTTAAGTTTGTTAAAAAAACAAATTACAATTTAAACAAAGAAGGATTTTTATTGGTAAGTGAAGATTTTATTTGTTTCGTCAATGATTTTCCCAAATAACTGTATTCGTAGTAACAGTAAAATGAAAGAGAGTTTATATCTGTTAAATAGCAGGATTAAATTTATTTTTGTGGGGGCTTTTAATAGGTATATATGAGTACAAATTCTGAATAATATAATAAGTTTTACTGGCATATATTAATTTTTTTCACATGTCTGTGCTCCACGAAAAGTACATTATGTAGAAAATGTGTGGTTTCAGTGGTGGAATCTCCTATTCAAAAAACTATTGAATTTTAATATAGATATTACTATTTAATTACTTTATTTAAATTTATACTACTTAATCCTCTATAAATTTAAGAAATGGATTAAATGTTTTTGTTGTTAATTCTGCTTTAAAGCATCTAATTAATTTTACTTATCTGAAACATAGGACAATAATGTTTCAGCTAGAGAAAGTATCATTGAATTCGTGAAAAAACATTGATTAAACAAAAATTTTAGTACTAAAACCTGGAAAATAACTAACAAAATATAACAACAATTATGAAATTAAATTTCAATAATAATAATTCTAATAAAACAATAGTTCAAATAATTATAAAAATATTTTCTGAATTAAACATAATGTTACAGTATTGCTCCGGTGTAGTTTTATTTTTTTGTATCTTTCCAATCAGCAATATTAATCCATTTACTATTAGAATAACCTGAATATTCAGAAAACTTTTAGTATTAGTTTTTTCTAAAAGCATTACAGGAAAACTTATGAGTAATTAGAGAAACAGAATGAAAGACAGCAACATACACTTACCACATGAAGGCTGGCAAAAGCGGTAACAGCCAAAGCGGCTAAGACGAAAGTCTGTAATGAACAAAATGAAATTTAATTTAAAACGTTTATAAGAGCTTAACTGCGCACTTTATTTTTTGCCAAATATGAAACGGAGTTACTTTTCTTTTACGTGCGATCACAATTATTACATTTCAATTAAAGTTTATGACGGATCTATACACAGCTCTAACTAACCTCTTGGGATTCTTTAAGGGAAATAATTATTTCAACCAACTTTCACCGAAGGTAAGAAAACGTGATTATGCAAATTAAGTTTATTATATAAAGTCTGTATTCGCTAGTTTTGAGAGTTAGTGAAGTGAGAATCTAAGATTATTAAAGTGAGAATTGAAGATTATCAAAGTGAGGATCGCTCGGATGCGAGGTGATCAAGCCAACCTTTAGTGTTCAAGGCCTCAGCTATAGGACTTCTGAATTACAAGAGTTCAGGTATTGTGCTCATTATTTAAATAGAAGTTAAAGAGTAAATGGTTACCGCGTCCGAGTTAAAAACGAGCTTGTATAAGTTATCGTAGAAATTAATTGGATGTCCGTAAATATTATCCCCATGCTAACTAGTCTCACCTTCGCGTTCCAATTAAGATAGTTATTGATGAAAACTATCTTAATTGGATTATTATTGTGTCTGTGATGAATATTGTGACAATAAAACAATTTTAGTGAATCATGTCGTCTGATCAATTAATTCCTTCCACATATCTAGCCGGGTCCGAGAGTAGACAAAGGGGGGGGGAGAAGGAATAATCCCTCATTACAAGTTTCATTTTCACTAAGTATATTCTTACTAATAATATTTCGTTATAGAGATTTGCTCATACACTTACACTTTTATATCAACATTAATTGAGAAAAAACTGCTGTATAAATAGTCTACATACAAAAGAAATTCAGATTAAAAATTTTTTTAAAGTTTTAGACTATTGATAATTTTCTGATTCATTGCTACTAATTTATTGTTAGTTTCTGCTGGGTTTTTTTTTACGATATCTTTTGCAAATCAAATAAATTTAGCAAATCGTTTAAATAGCCAATTGTTATTAACACTTTTAAGTATATAATACTTTGTAGTTTAAAAGCTGTAGAGATTTTAACGCTAGCGAGAACTACTGATAATTTTATTTCAAATTATTTCTGAGTAAAAAAAAATTAAAACATCTCATGAACTTAAATTGCTTGGATTTTCAGAGCTATTGGAATGTGCTGGTATATAAAAATCTAATACTATACCTGAGAGATCATTTTGTAGTAGATGGATATCCGAAGAGTTTGTTCGAATTATATAGAGAAAAACTACGAATCGATGTATTTATATCAAAAACTGAATGACGAAAATTTCAAATGAGATCAAGAGGTTGAAGTATTCATGCGTGAATTCCTTTATCTTACATTTTCCATTTCAAGTTCAGGACTCGTTTATTGAAGAAAGGTGAAAGTGTGTTTCTCCCTTTCGACATGCAATATGCATACCACACATTCTTCTGTGCTTCATTTGTTCAAGGCAATTATATGTCCATTTTTAAGATCAATTTTTGAAGTGAAAACTTCTTTAGCGGCGTTGGGAACTTTTTGGTAGGGGCAAATCTTATGGGTTCGCGTCATCGACATGCTCTGACTGGCGCACGCGCAGCGTGCTGTTCGCCTTAGACACTTTTTGGATGGGTGGAAATCTCGTGCGTTCGCGTCACCGACATGCTTATGGAAGTATATCTGTAGCTATACAGCTGACGTATAGTGTTGTGTATATCTTATAAGTGAAATTGCATGGATTTAGTGAAAAGTTCAATGTGTTTATTCTGTGCATTGCTCGTTGCGATTCCGAGAATGGACAATACATATTAAAGGTTGCCATTTATATTTTGCCTGGAAAATCTATGAGACAGATACAACAATTTTTATTCGAAAATTTGATGATTTATACAAAAGAAGGTTCCGAAATACTGGAAAAAAGATTTAGTGAAAAATATGATAATGTACCGATGATTTTAAGTGGAGACTTCAATATTAACTTTGTAGATGATAAAAATCTACCACTAATTGAATTTCTAAATGAAACACTTAATTTAAATATGTCCAATGATCGAAAACTCAGTACTACAAAATATAAAAAGACGATCGATGCGGTTTTTGCGCGATACTTAGAGAAATTTACTTTTAAATCAAACTTTTCCCCTTCTTACTTTAGTTACCATAAGCCTGTTGTATCTTTTTAGAACAAAATGAAATAATTTAAAGTGCAAAAAGTCTAAGTACTGTTGAAATTAATGATGACAATGATGCAAACAATTAAAATAATGTTAAAAATCAAGTACATTGAAATTTAAGTAAATACAAATACTATCCATAAATAATATGATTGTGTATTAGTTTTTATTTCAATTGAATTGTATTTATATTTTGCCGTGATCTTGTACAACCCGTAATATATTTGAATAATAAAAAACCATATAAACATATGTGTATTTAGTTGTTGCTCGGAATGTCAATAGATGTGAAAACCAGATTGATGTGGATAATTTTAATTTAAAAGTTATGAAATTTCAAATTTTAATACTAAAAGTTCTAAGTTTTCACTTTTATCGGCAGTCTCTAGAACTGCCAATTTTTATTTTTACAATAAAACGTTAAATTTTTTTAAATTGCTTTACTGATTTATTGAAATTTCGTACTCTTTTCTCATTCATTTCAGGAAGGTTTATCGGATGATTTTTTCACGTAAATAAAGGTAAAGCTTCAAATAGGACTGAAGTAGTAAGGACGAATAGTTTTAAGAGAGAAACACATGAAGTTAATGACAAAATTATTTTTTTCAAAAATGGAAGGGAAACGGAAAATACATCCTTTTCAATAGAAAAGATGCAAACATAAAATATCAAGAAAAGATAACAGGAACTATGATAGATATAAAAACATAAAGCAATATATTTTTTTAAAAGCTAATGTATCGAAAGTAAAAAAAAAATGTTGTTGTCTATATGTTTTCAGGAACTTTTGACAAAAACTATTAAAATATTTATATTTAATTTTTTTTTTAATTTTGGATATTTTTTATGTAGAAGTTTTTAGATTATAGAAACAAGTTCTTTTATAGATTATTGTTTTTGGCGGAAGAAAGTTTTGATAATGTATTCCCTTTTATTGAGTTCTGTGCCACAGGCCTTTTTTAAAATTAAATATAGTAATTTACATATTTTTTTTAATTACTGAAAAGGCACTTTGGTGAAACTTCGAAATCTGCATAACTCACAAGATTTCGCACTTGTAAGTGTTTGACTCGGATCCCCAAAGTGTGAGCAGGAACAGAAGTTATCTAATCATAGATCCAAATATATCGTAAGCATATTTTACTTATCATCGTAAGCATATTTTACTTATCATCGTAAGCATATTTTACTTATCATCGTAAGCATATTTTACTTATCATCGTAAGCATATTTTACTTATCATCGTAAGCATATTTTACTTATCAGTTAGCCTTTTACAAATGGAAGATCAACTGTAATGCACAACTAGAAAACAATTAACCTTCACACATTTCATATCATGAGAACGGGATGTAGGCTACTAGAACAATCTTTCTAAGCATACGTTGAGTCTTTGAACAAACTTAGAAAATTCTCTCTGTCGCAAAAAATACATGCACCCAGAATAAAAAGGAGCTAGTATCATGAATCCTAAAATATGTGCAATGCATGAGATAACAAGCAGATGATTTCAAATTCTATAAAAATTGTTTTATTAAAAAAATATGGCATAAAAAATGTTACAAATCATTAGGTAGTAAATCCGCCTCTGGCAGCTATACAAGCCAAAATACGGCGTGACATAGAATCCTTAAGGTCACCAATGACCATTTGTGGAGTATTATGCGAGAATCCTTGCAACTGGGCAGTTAATTTACCATATTAAGGGATGGCTGCCTTCTAAGCATGTCCTAAAAGGTCTCTATTGACGAGAGTTCTGGTAACTTGGCAGGACAAGGGAGTACTTCATATCATTAAACACATTATTAAGAGAGTCCTGTAGTATGTGAACGAGTGTTGTGTTGCTGATAAATGCTACTTGGATGGCATTATACCAAGACTTCCCCCCATAATATCAATAGATCTACGAAACTCCGTCAAAAACTCTCTTCCTCGTCGAAGCTGGACCTTTTGCACTTTTCAGCTCTTTTGAAACGTTTTTAGGTCTTCCACGATTTCTGATGCTTGTTTTGAGTGTTGGAATATGACTCAGCTCCTCCAAAAGTGTTACTGCTGACTGTGAAGATTCAGCAGTGACAATAGCTGAGCCATTTGCTGCTGTAATTTGGCTTAAGTTTTTATAGGGAAGAGGCTTATGCAAAAAAGATTAACTCAACGGACGTGTAGAACGAGAGGATGGTCCGGATGTACGATTGGAAAGCATCACTCCTCAAATTTCAGTACTTTTCATATTACCCTTAATCTTACTGCCCATATTTGCTCTCGTGATATTATTCAATTGTTGACATAACTGCTATTGAATAGAGAAAGAATGAAATCTCCCGCTAACGAACACTATACTCACATAAGATTGCAGCTAGGGACTGCAAAATTGGACCAAAAGTTCAATACCGGTATTCAGTATTTTTTAGATTTTAATACCGGGATACCGGTTTTAATACCGATAGTAGAAATTTTTTAAAAAGAAAGAAAACACACAGGTGTTTCTTTGTGTTTTATTTGCCAATTTTATTAGAAAGTAAGTATTACAAAAAGTAATTTGTAACTTATAAATTATGTTGTTGTTGTTTCTATGCCACCTGTCTGATGGAGGCCCACGAAATTCATCGTGGCAAGGGCCCAGGTGTACGCCTGTCATTAGCTTTTATCTTTGAGCACTATGCAGGTGATAGTACGATTCGGCTAGGTTCATGCACGATAGATGGCGACACCACTTATCTCCACCTCCACAATTTAAGCATAGACCTTTAAAGGAGGGAAATATTCTCCAGCCTCCTGTACCCGTGGTTTCTGCTGCGACCACCTACAAGACTTTCAGACCCTCTGATTTAACGAGCACGTACTCCGTGTGAACTTGGAAGGTATTTGGTGGCATTGGGCATCTCGAACCCAGGCCTTCCGGTCTGGAGTACGATGCTCTAACCACTAGGGTACCCAAGGCCTCAATCAGGTTATAAAACATGAAAATGTTCGTCTATAGTAATTAAAATCTTGTGATAGAAATATAGCAAAAATATTGATAGAATTTATGATTTCTGTATCAGTTACAGTATTTATCAAGATGAGACAAAGTTGATGCACATACATAGGAAATGGTTCTGAAATAATTTCAACTTACTGAGAAACTACATAAGAATTTCGAAAATTTAATAAATAAAAGTAAATAAAAATGCTACTTTGGAATTGATATTTGTTGATATATCAGGAAAACATCAATTTCCACACTTCATTGATTGCATTAAGCAATTTGAGATATGAAATAAGTATTAATACAGAATTTTTTTTATGCACTTTATGGAAACTATTTTGTATTTTATTTTCTTGTTTACAGTTAGAGACAAAACTTTGGAAACTTCAGAATAATCTTTCGCTAATGTTTTATTTTCATTGGCTCGGAAGTTACTTAATTGCGCTTTCCGAGGAGAAATATTTGTAGCAACAAATTATAAAGGGGTGTAAAAATCTTAGTTATTGAATTCCAAAAAAAGGTATTTTTAATATATTAAATTTGAAAGTAAGAAACTGTTTATGTAGCTGAAAGTAAAAATTAAAACATGAATACGAAATATCATCCTGCGACCGTTCGAACAGAGGCTGTCACAAACTCCCATCTTCTTAAAGCGACAGCAGCGCCACCTTTGTAAATGGAACAAATTGATTCAGAATAAAAAATGGACGCGTAGAAGAAACATACTGAAACTACGCGGTAGAAACTAAAGTTGATATAGATATTTATAAATGTTATTTGTTTAGATTAATTAGTGTCGTGTAATGTCCCGAGTATTTTGTTATATGTGCTGTAGAAATTAAAAACATATAAAATTCACAAAAGGACTTTTTATTCATGGACTTTGATTTGCATCACTGTGTGGCAGCCCTCCATTGACAAGGTAAGCCATTTTACCTTGATTGTTTTCTTCATTTTAAGTAACAAAAAATGAAATCTGGCGCCCGAACAGGGACTGCCACTTAAAAAAGTACTTTGTGAACATTTTATTTATATGTGCAAAAGAATAATATTTATATGATATTTTGCATGCTTGAAAACAAAAGACTCTCGCACATAATAATCTTTTGAGAAATTGATATATTTGATATCTATACAATTATTGATATAAATTTCAAGATTTAAAATAACTTTGTATAGACTGAAGTGAACAAAAATGGCATTACAATCTCCAAGTCAAACTGATTCAGATGAACTAAATAAATTGAAACGTAAGCGCGGTTGTTTACGAGGAGCAGTAACGAAACAAATAACAAAAATCGAAAGTGCCATCTTAAAGCCAGACATAACAGTCGAGGATTTAGAAGAATCTATCGAACTTTTAACTGAAAGGGGCGAAGAATTAAAATTAATTGACTCCCAAATTGAAAGTCTGATTCAAGTTGATCAAATAGAAGTTGAATTTGAAAGTATAGAAGAATATAAAGAAAAAATAACCAGAACGCGATTCAAAACACGAAAATTAATTCAAAAAATTAGTAAAGGATCCAACGCTAATAATTCTTAGCAAGATAGCAATATATCTCTAAACAGCATGAGCCAAAACGAAACACAAACAAAGGAAAAGGAACGCATCAAATTACCAAAATTAACTATCCCTAAATTCTATGGCGAAATTAGTGAATGGTTAAATTTTTGGAATGCATTTAAATCTGCCATTCACGAGAATGATAATGTGTGCAAAATTGATAAATTTAATTATTTAAGATCATTTTGGGGAGGTTCTGCATTTAGCTTAATCGACGGATTAGAATTAACAGCCGAACATTATGATCACTCAATTGATATTTTGAAAGAAAGATTCGGTAATAAAAAAGTTTTAATTAATGTACACATCGATAAACTACTCCAAACCAGCCCATTAAAAAACTCAAATGATGTCAAAAGTTTTCGTAGCCTTTTTAATCATATACAAAAAATATCAGAAGTTTAGAAAGTTTATCTGTAAAAAAAGATAGCTATTCCAGTATTTTGGTTCCCATTTTAACAAAATTATTGCCACTTGACCTTCTTTTGTAATATAATAAATTACCCGAGTAATACTTCTGATTGCGAAATCGATATATTAACAGATTTTTTGTCTTCACAACTCACTGCAAGAGAACGAACCTTTTTAAATATAAATAATTCTATTCCGGAAATGAAACCTAGAACGAAAATGAATCATACTGAATATCGGCTCCAACCTACGGCATCAATGTTAATTAATGAGTCTGTTCCGTCTAGGAAAATTGAAAACGATCAGATTTGTTTATTTTGTAAATCCAATAGACATTCTGCAGTCTCTTGTATAAATAATCATTTAAGTTTGGAAGAGAAGGTAGAAATATGTAAGCGAGCTGGTTCTTGTTTTAGGTGCTTGAATCATAAAAATAAAAAACGCCATCTTTCTTCGTCTTGTAGGGCAAATGTTAAGTGCGAGTTATGTTCTGGGAGGCACGTGACTGTAATGTGCATGGGAAAAGGAAAAGCGCGGCAAGATTTTTCAAAAACAGAAAATAATGACAGCGCGTTGAGTAATGCTTCTACTAGAAAGCGAGTGATGTTACAAACGATTATTGTTAAGATCTCAGGAGCTAAACAAAAACATA